>CM075995.1:10220685-10248339 GCA_038087875.1 Malacoraja senta | reverse complement strand
CCCTACGTCAGACAGAGATGGGGGGGAAAGGGAAATGAGAGATATAGATGGTGATATGGAAAGATATAGAACAAATGAATTAAAGGCTTATGAAAAAATGATGTTCAAGGAAAGGTGGAGCCCACAATGTCCATTGTTGTCTGTGGGCTCGGTGATAACTAGTTGGTGGGTTTAGATGGAGCAACTTGGTCGACGTGGATGAGTTCGGCTGAGGGCACATGTCCTCACTATGTGACTGAGAACAGGCCTTTCAGCCTATTGAGTCAATGCCAGCCCTTTGTTAGTAGTTTCACTCCGCTGTCTACAAGCTTGCCGTTTCTATGCCAGTGGCTTCTGGGCACCAGTGTGCTGTGTCTCTGCCCACCGTCCTTCCTGTGGCATGTGTAAGGATGCTCAGAACACTCCCCTGTCCCCACTACCCTGTCCCCACTGCCCCACTTCCCTGTCCCCACCGACCCCTGCCACTGCCCCTGTCCCCACCGCCCCTGTCCCCACCGCCCCTGTCCCCACCGCCCCTGTCCCCACCGCCCCTGTCCCCACCGCCCCTGTCCCCACCGCCCCTGTCCCCACCGCCCCTGTCCCCACCGCCCCTGTCCCCACCGCCCCTGTCCCCACCGCCCCTGTCCCCACCGCCCCTGTCCCCACCGCCCCTGTCCCCACCGACCCTGTCCCCACCGCCCCTGTCCCCACCGCCCCTGTCCCCACCGCCCCTGTCCCCACCGCCCCGGTCCCCACCGCCCCGGTCCCCACCGCCCCGGTCCCCACCGCCCCGGTCCCCACCGCCCCGGTCCCCACCGCCCCGGTCCCCACCGCCCCGGTCCCCACCGCCCCGGTCCCCACCGCCCCGGTCCCCACCGCCCCGGTCCCCACCGCCCCGGTCCCCACCGCCCCGGTCCCCACCGCCCCTGTCCCCACCGCCCCTGTCCCCACCGCCCCGGTCCCCACCGCCCCGGTCCCCACCGCCCCGGTCCCCACCGCCCCGGTCCCCACCGCCCCGGTCCCCACCGCCCCGGTCCCCACCGCCCCGGTCCCCACCGCCCCGGTCCCCACCGCCCCTGTCCCCACCGCCCCACCGACCCCTGCCACTGCCCCTGTCCCCACCGCCCCTGTCCCCACCGCCCCTGTCCCCACCCCCTCTGTCCCCACCCCCTCTGTCCCCACCCCCTCTGTCCCCACCCCCTCTGTCCCCACCCCCTCTGTCCCCACCCCCTCTGTCCCCACCCCCTCTGTCCCCACCCCCTCTGTCCCCACTCCCTCTGTCCCCACTCCCTCTGTCCCCACTCCCTCTGTCCCCACTCCCTCTGTCCCCACTCCCTCTGTCCCCACTCCCTCTGTCCCCACTCCCTCTGTCCCCACTCCCTCTGTCCCCACTCCCTCTGTCCCCACTCCCTCTGTCCCCACTCCCTCTGTCCCCACTCCCTCTGTCCCCACTGCCCCACCGACCCCTGCCACTGCCCCTGTCCCCACTGCCCCTGTCCCCACTGCCCCTGTCCCCACTGCCCCTGTCCCCAATGCCCCTGTCCCCACTGCCCCTGTCCCCACGGCCCCACCGACCCCTGCCACTGCCCCTGTCCCCACCCCCTCTGTCCCCACCCCCTCTGTCCCCACTCCCTCTGTCCCCCCTCCCTCTGTCCCCCCTCCCTCTGTCCCCCCTCCCTCTGTCCCCCCTCCCTCTGCCCCCCCTCCCTCTGCCCCCCCTCCCTCTGCCCCCCCTCCCTCTGCCCCCCCTCCCTCTGCCCCCCCTCCCTCTGCCCCCCCTCCCTCTGCCCCCCCTCCCTCTGCCCCCCCTCCCTCTGCCCCCCTCCCTCTGCCCCCCTCCCTCTGCCCCCCCTCCCTCTGCCCCCCCTCCCTCTGCCCCCCCTCCCTCTGCCCCCCCTCCCTCTGCCCCCCCTCCCTCTGCTCCCCCTCCCTCTGCTCCCCCTCCCTCTGCTCCCCCTCCCTCTGCTCCCCCCGTTCCCTCTGCCCCCCGTTCCCTCTGCCCCCCCGTTCCCTCTGCCCCCCCGTTCCCTCTGTCCCCCCCGTTCCCTCTGTCCCCCCCGTTCCCTCTGTCCCCCCCGTTCCCTCTGTCCCCCCCGTTCCCTCTGTCCCCCCCGTTCCCTCTGTCCCCCCCGTTCCCTCTGTCCCCCCCGTTCCCTCTGTCCCCCCCGTTCCCTCTGTCCCCCCCCGTTCCCTCTGTCCCCCCCGTTCCCTCTGTCCCCCCCGTTCCCTCTGTCCCCCCCGTTCCCTCTGTCCCCCCCGTTCCCTCTGTCCCCCCCGTTCCCTCTGTCCCCCCCGTTCCCTCTGTCCCCCCCGTTCCCTCTGTCCCCCCCGTTCCCTCTGTCCCCCCCGTTCCCTCTGTCCCCCCCGTTCCCTCTGTCCCCCCCGTTCCCTCTGTCCCACCCGTTCCCTCTGTCCCCCCCGTTCCCTCTGTCCCCCCCGTTCCCTCTGTCCCCCCCGTTCCCTCTGTCCCCCCCGTTCCCTCTGTCCCCCCCGTTCCCTCTGTCCCCCTGTTCCCTCTGTCCCCCTGTTCCCTCTGTCCCCCTGTTCCCTCTGTCCCCCTGTTCCCTCTGTCCCCCTGTTCCCTCTGTCCCCCTGTTCCCTCTGTCCCCCTGTTCCCTCTGTCCCCCTGTTCCCTCGGTCCCCCTGTTCCCTCGGTCCCCCTGTTCCCTCGGTCCCCCTGTTCCCTCGGTCCCCTGTTCCCTCTGTCCCCAGTTCCCTCTGTTCCCTCTGTCCCCTGTTCCCTCTGTCCCCTGTTCCCTCTGTCCCCTGTTCCCTCTGCCCCCTGTTCCCTCTGCCCCCTGTTCCCTCTGCCCCCTGTTCCCTCTGCCCCCTGTTCCCTCTGTCCCCACCTCCCTCTGTCCCCACCTCCCTCTGTCCCCACCTCCCTCTGTCCCCACCTCCCTCTGTCCCCACCTCCCTCTGTCCCCACCTCCCCTGTCCCCAGGGCCGGATTTACGTATAAGCTTGACAAGCTTAAGCTTAGGGCCTCGAGATCTAGGGGGGCCTCGCAGAGTCGGATTTACCACTTGGCTTCATAGGCTGAAGCCTAAGGCCTCGAAATCTAGGCGGCCTCCGGCCAAGGCAGGACACCTGCCGTTCAACTCTGGGCGGGCCCCCCTCTCTATCTCTCTCTCTCTCTGCCACTCTCCGTCTCCGCCCGCCATCCGTATCCAAGTCTGGGTCTCCGCTCTCTGCTCGCTCCTCATCCGCAGGCACGGCAGGCCGCCTTGCACATGCACACTGTTACGGCCAGCACATCCTCCTCCTTCACATGCGCACAACCACGGCCAGCACATCATTGGCCGCCCTGCGCATGCGCACTGCCACGGCAACTGGTCGGCGCAGGGCACTTTCTCCCTTGCTTTGAATTGTGGGAGATCTGGCCGCCATTGCTGTCCGGTCGCCGACTCGCCACGACCGCTGAAAACCAACGCAGAATCACTCCCTGATCCTGGATCTGGAGTAACTCCCTGGAGTAACTATTGCTTCTGGTTTCCTGGTCCTCCATAAATATTCTAAATGGAATTTAAACTGGAGGTGGTGGAGGGCTGAACAATAACATGTTTGTTTATTGTGTATATAAAAACATAGAAACATAGAAAATAGGTGCAGGAGTAGGCCATTCGGCCCTTCGAGCCTGCACAGCCATTTGATATGATCATGGCTGATCATCCAACTCAGTATCCCATCCCTGCCTTCTCTCCATACCCCGTGATCCCTTTAGCCACAAGGGCCACATCTAACTCACTCTTAAATATAGCCAATGAACTGGCCTCAACTACCTTCTGTGGCAGAGAAATCCACAGATTCACCACTCTCTGTGTAAAAAATGATTTCCTCATCTCGGTCCAAAAAGTCTTCCCTCTTATTCTTAAACTGTGACCTCTAGTTCTGGACTTCCCCAACATCGGGAATAATCTTCCTGCATCTAGCCTGTCTAACCCCTTAAGAATTTTGTAAGTTTCCATAAGATCCCCCCTCAGTCTTCTGAATTCCAACGTGTACAAGCCGAGTCTATCCAGTCTTTCCTCATATGAAAGTCCTGCCATCCCAGGAATCAGGCTGGTGAACCTTCTCTGTACTCCCTCTATGGCAAGAATGTCTTTCCTCAGATTAGGAGACCAAAACTGTACACAATACTCCAGGTGTGGTCTCATCAAGACCCTGTACAACTGCAGTAGAACCTCCCTACTCTTATACTCAAATCCTTTTGCTATGAATGCTAACATACCATTTGCTTTCTTCACTGCCTGCTGCACCTGCATTCCTACTTTCAATGACTGGTGTACCATGACACCCAGGTCTCGTTGCATCTCCCCTTTTCCTAATCGGCCACCATTCAGATAATAGTCTACTTTCCTGTTTTTGCCACCAAAGTGGATAACCTCACATTTATCCACATTATACTGCATCTGCCATGCCTTTGCCCACTCACCCACCCTATCCAAGTCACCTTGCATCCTCCTAGCATCCTCCTCACAGCTAACACTGCCCCCCAGCTTCGTGTCATCCGCAAACTTGGAGATGTTGCATTCAATTCCCTCATCCAGTTCATTAATATATATTGTAAATAGCTGGGGTCACAGCACTGAGCCTTGCGGTACCCCACTAGTCACTGCCTGCCATTGTGAAAAGGACCCGTTTACTCCTACTCTTTGCTTCCTGTTTGCCAGCCAGTTCTCTATCCACATCAATACTGAACCCCCAATACCGTGTGCTTTAAGTTTGTATGCTAATGTCTTATGTGGGACCTTGTCGAAAGCCTTCTGAAAGTCCAGATATAACACATCCACTGGTTCTCCTTTATCCACTCTACTAGTTACATCCTTGAAAAATTCTATAAGATTCGTCAGACATGGTTTACCTTTCATAAATCCATGCTGTCTTTGTCCAATGAACTCACCACTTTCCAAATGTGCTGCTATCCCATCTTTAATAACTGACTCCACAATTTTCCCCACCACCGATGTTAGACTAACTGGTCTGTAATTCCCCGTTTTCTCTCTCCCTCCCTTTTTAAAAAGTGGGGTTACATTAGCTACCCTCCAGTCCTCAGGATCTACTCCAGGATCTAAAGAGTTTTGAAAAATGATCACTAATGCATCCACTATTTCTGCGGCTACTTCCTTAAGTACTTAAGCAACTTATCCGGCCGTGGGGATTTATCGGCCTTTAATCCATTCAATTTACCTAACACCACTTCCTGGCTAACCTGGATTTCACTCAGTTCCTCCATCTCATTTAACCCCCGGTCCCTTGCTATTTCCGGCAGATTATTTATGTCTTCCTCAGTGAAGACAGAACCAAAGTAATTATTCAATTGGTCTGCCATGTCCTTGTTCCCCATGATCAATTCGCCTGTTTCTGACTGCAAGGGACCTACATTTGTTTTAACTAATCTTTTCCTCATGACATATCTATAAAACCTTTGCAGTCAGTTTTTATGTTCCCTGCCAGTTTTCTTTCATAATCTATTTTCCCTTTCCTAATTAAGCCTTTTGTCCTCCTCTGCTGGACTCCAAATTTCTCCCAGTCCTCTGGTAGGCTGGTGTTCTGGCTAATTTGTAGGCTTCCTCTTTTTTTTGATACTATCCCTGATTTCCCTTGTTATCCATGGATACATAGATACATAGAAAATAGGTGCAGGAGTAGGCCATTCGGCCCTTCGAGCCTGCACCGTCATTCAATATGATCATGGCTGATCATCCAACTCAGTATCCCGTACCTGCCTTCTCTCCATACCCCCTGATCCCTTTAGCCACAAGGGCCACATCTAACTCCCTCTTAAATATAGCCAATGAACTGGCCTCAACTACCCTCTGTGGCAGAGAGTTCCAGAGATTCACCACTCTCTGTGTGAAAACGTTTTTCCTCATCTCGGTCTTAAAGGATTTCCCCCTTATCCTTAAGCTGTGACCCCTTGTCCTGGACTTCCCCAACATCGGGAACAATCTTCCTGCATCTAGCCTGTCCAACCCCATAAGAATTTTGTACGTTTCTATAAGATCCCCTCTCAATCTCCTAAATTCGAGCGAGTATAAGCCAAATCTATCCAGTCTTTCTTCATATGAAAGTCCTGACATCCCAGGAATCAGTCTGGTGAACCTTCTCTGCACTCCCTCTATGGCTATAATATCCTTCCTCAGATTTGGAGACCAAAACTGTATGCAATACTCCAGGTGTGGTCTCACCAAGACCCTGTACAACTGCAGTAGAACCTCCCTGCTCCTATACTCAAATCCTCTTGCTATGAAGGCCAACATACCATTCGCTTTCTTCACTGCCTGCTGCACCTGCATGCCTACTTTCAATGACTGGTGTACCATGACACCCAGGTCTCGCTGCATCTCCCCATTTCCTAATCGGCCACCATTTAGATAATAGTCTGCCTTCCCGTTTTTGCCACCAAAGTGGATAACCTCACATTTATCCACATTATACTGCATCTGCCAAACATTTGCCCACTCACCCAGCCTATCCAAGTTCTTTGGATGCACTACCTTCCCTGATTTATTCTTTTGCCAAACTGGGATGAACACTTGTTGTAGTTCATCCATGCAGTTTTTAAATGCCTTCCATTGCATATCCACCGTCAACCCTTTAAGAATCATTGGCCAGTCTATCTTGGCCAATTCACGTCTCATACCCTCAAAGTCACCTTTCTTTACGTTCAGGACCTTTGTTTCTGAATTAACAATGTCACTCTCCATCCTAATGAAGAACTCAACCATATTATGGTCACTCTTGCCCAAGGGGCCACGCACAACAAGACTGCTAACTAACCCTTCCTCATTACTCAATACCCAGTCTAGAATAGCCTGCTCTCTCGTTGGTTCTTCTACATGTTGGTTTAGAAACCTATCCCGCATACATTCCAAGAAATCCTCTTCCTCAGCACCCCTGCCAATTTGATTCACCCAATCTATATGTAGATTGAAGTCACCCATTATAATGGTTTTACCTTTGTTGCACGCGTTTCTAATTTCCTGTTTGATGCCATCCCCAACTCCACTACTACTGTTAGGTGGCCGGTACACCACTCCCACTAGCGTTTTCTGCCCCTTAGTGTTTCGCAGCTCTACCCATATCGATTCCACATCCTCCAAGCTAATGTCCTTCCTTTCTATTGCGTTAATCTCCTCTCTAACCAGCAACGCTACCACGCCTCCTTTTCCTTTCTGTCTATCCCTCCTGAATATTGAATATCCCTGAATGTTCAGCTCCCAGCCTTGGTCACCCTGGAGCCATGTCTCCGTGATCCCAACTATATCATATTCATTAATAACTATCTGCACATTCAACTCATCCACCTTATTACGAATGCTCCTTGCATTAAGATACAAAGCCTTCAGGCTTGTCTTTACAACACTCTTACCCCTTATACAATTATGTTGAAAAGTGGCCCTTTTTGATTTTTGCCCTGGTTTTGTCTGCCTGCCACTTTTACTTTTCACCTTGCTACCTATTGCTTCTACCCTCATTTTACACCCGCATGCCTCTCTGCTCTTGCACCCATCCCGCTGCCACATTAGTTTAAATCCTCCCCGACAGCACTAGCAAACACTCCCCCAAGGACATTGGTTCCATTCCAGCCCAGGTGCAGACCGTCCTGTTTGTACTGGTCCCACCACTATATATGGTCTATGGTATATAAACACACTGAACTTTTATCTCCTATTCTGTATTATGTTTACATGTTCTGTTGTGCTGCAGCAAGCATGAATTTCATTGTCCTATCTGGGACACATGACAATAAAACTCTCTTGACTGTTGACTTAAGCAAAAAAGGGTTCTTGGGGAAAAAAGAGGTACCTTAAATTTAGTTGCGTCTGGTTGGGTAACTATGGTAGGGTGAAGATTATTCCATGCTTTAATTGTGTGGGGGAACACCATGGAGCAGCCAGCAACTCTGGATAGAAGAAATTGGGTGACGTTTCGGGTAGACATCCTTCTTTAGACTGGTTTTAGTGTTTTTAGTTTAATTTAAAGATACAGCATGGAAACGGGCCCTTCGGCCCACCGAGTCCGACCATCGATCACCCGTACACTAGTTCTATCCCACACATTAGCGGAGTAAGTCAAGAGTCAAGAGTGTTTTATTCTCTCACGTCCCAGTTAGAACAATGAAATCCTTACTTGCAGCAGCATAACAGAATATGTAAACATAGTACTCTGTAAACAATGTTATGAACGAGAAAACAAAACGGTATATTTATATATGAATATATAACTATATAAATATCTATCTATATTTAAAACTCTGTGTGTGTGTGTGTTTCTGCCTGTGTGTGTTTCTGCCTGTCTTGTGGGTGCCAGCCTTCCTTTGATTCATTGCTACGCCAACACCACACGCATAAACGACGAGATTTTTTCCATTTCGGTAGAGATTTCACTTTTCATTCCAAGTATCCACTCCTGATTAAATTTCGTTGTGTTTATGTAGACATTTTTAATAAAATCCTTCACACCCCCCCCCACTCACTCATTTTGTCTCCTCCTGCTGGCCAGCCACGATAACGGCTGCTGCCGCCCGTCTCTACTCCAAAAACGACGCCATTTTTTTTCTTTAGCTGAAGCACTTTCGGAAAGTTCCTTCCTACACACACGATACTATATGATAGAACTTTATTAATCGCAGGAGGGAAATTGTGTGTGTGTGGGTATATATATTACGCACACGCACGCACACGCGCGCACACGCACACGCACACGCACACGCACACGCACACACACACACACACACACACACACAGACACACACACAGACACACACACAGACACACACACACACACACACACACACACACACACACCCCCACACCCCCACACCCCCACATCCCCACACCCCCACACCCCCACACCCCCACACCCCCACACCCCCACACCCCCACACCCCCACACCCACACACACACACACACACACACACACACACACACACACACACACACACACACACATATATACATATATATACATATACATATACAAGACTAGACCAAGAGCAGACCCGTTGGGTCTGGACCCCGAACGTGCTTCAGACCCCGGGGTCTGGTTTCCGAAAGTGCTTCAGCTAAAGAAAAGAAATGGCATCGTTTTTGGAGCAGAGCCGGGCGGCAGCAGCCGTTAGGTGGCTGGCCAGCAGGAGGAGACAAAATGAGTGAGTGGGGGGGGGGGGGGGGGGGAGAAGGATTTTATTAAAAATATCTAGATAAACACGACGAAATTTAATCAGGAATGGATACTTGGAATGAAAAGTGAAATCTCTACCGAAATGGAAAAAATATCGTTGTTTCTGCATGTGGTGTTGGCGTAGCAACGAATCAAAGGAAGGCTGGCACCCACAAGACAGGCAGAAACACACACAGGCAGAAACACACACACACACAGAGTTTTAAATATAGATAGATATGTGTGTGTGCGTGTGTGTGTGTGTAATATATATACCCACACACACAATTTCCCTCCTGGGATTAATAAAGTTCTATCGTATAGTATCGTGTGTGTAGGAAGGAACTGCAGATGCTGGTTTAAACTGAAGATAGACACAAGAAGCTGGAGTAACTCAACAGGTCAGACAGAATCTCTGGACAAAAGGAAAATATTACGTTTTGTGTTGGGTCTGAAATAGGTTCCTGCACACCTTTGCCATGTGGAAGGAAACAAGAGCACTCGGAGAAAACCCATGCGATGAAAGGGAAAAGCAGAAAACTCTATACAGACAGCACCCATATTCAGGATCAATTCCGGGTCTCTGGCACTTTTAGACAGCAACTTTATGGCCAATGTACTGCCCCATAATCTTGAACTTAATTAAACCATACAGTAGCTGTAAAGGGGGACATAGCGTAACTTGGAGATATAATTTTTTGTGTGTTGTAAAAAAATATATAGTGGCACAGCTGGTAGGCTTGCTGCCTCACACACCAGAGATCTGTGTTCGATCCTGTCCTCGGGCACTGTCTGAGTTGAATTTGCACATTCTCCCTGCAAGCGTGTGGGTTTCCTCCCACATCCCAAAGACGCATTGGCTCTGTAGGTTAACTTGTCACTGTAAAATTGCCCTTAATGTGGAGGGAGTGGGTGAGGAAAGTGGGATAACAGAACTTGTGTGAATGGGTAGATAAAAATGCTGGAGAAACTCAGCGGGTGAGGCAGCATCTATAGAGCGAAGGAAATAGGCGACGTTTCGGGGTCGAGACCCTTCTTCAGACTGATGTGAGGGTGGGGGAGGACAGGAAGAAGAAAGGAAGAGGTGGAGACAGTGGGCTGATGGAGAGCTGGGAAGAGGAGGAGAAAGTAGGGATTACCTGAAATTGAAGAAGTCAATGTTCATACCGCTGGGGTGTAAACTGTCCAAGCAAAATATAAGGTGCTGCTCCTCCAATTTACGGTGGGCCTCACTCTGGCCATGGAAGAGGCCCAGGACAGAAAGGTTGGATTCGGAATGGGAGGGGGTGTTGAAGTGCTGAGCCACCAGGAGATCAGGTTGGTTATTGCGAACCGAGTGGAGGTGTTGGGCGAAGCGATCGCCAAGCCTACGCTTGGCCTCACCGATGTCGAGCAGCTGACATCTAGAGCAGTGGATGCAATAGATGAGGTTGGAGGAAGTGCAGGTGAACCTCAGCCGCACCTGGTAAGACAGCTTGGGCCCTTGAATGGAGTCAAGGGGGGAGGTAAAGCGACAAGTGTAGCATTTCCTGTGGTTGCAAGGGAAAGTGCAGGAGAGGGGGTGGTTTGGGTGGGAAGGGGAGGAGATAGGAAGATGTGGCCAATGGTGGGATCCCATTGGTAGACAAAAAAGCTGGAGAAAATCGGCGGGTAAGGAAGCATCTATGGAGCGAAGGAATAGATGACGTTTTGGGTCGAGACCCTTCTTCAGATTGATGTCGGGGGGGGGGGGACACAAAAAAGAAAGGAAGAGGTGGAGACAGTAAGCTGTGGGAGAGCTGGAAATGGGAGGGGAAGGAGGGAGAAAGCAAGGACTACCTGAAATTAGAGAAGCCAATGTTCATACCGCTGGGGTGTAAACTACGCAAGCAAATATGAGGTGCTGCTCCTCCAATATGCGGTGGGCCTCACTCTGGCCATGGAGGTGGCCCAGGGCAGAAAGGTTGGATTCGGAATGGGAAGGGGAGTTGAAGTGTTGAGCCACCGAGAGATCAGGTTGGTTATTGCGAACTGAGTGAAGGTGTTGTGCGAAGCGATTGCCATGCCTGCACTTGGTCTCACCGATGTTGATCATACGCTGCATAATCCAACCACATTTTTTTTGGAAGTGGAAATAAATAATAGAAATTGCAGTCATTGCAATGTGTATAAAAAGTTGAGATACTGCATTATAATTTTGCTGCATGTCATTGTGGTATATATCATGTCTTGATTGGTGAATATGTTTAGTTTGTGACTTTATTTGTAGCAGAAATAATATGTGAATGCTTAATTGAGCATAATTCCAACTGGTATCTATGCACTTCGTCCGAGCATGCGTCATGCAAGCCGTCTTAAATGACCACCTAAACTGTCATTTGGCAACTTAAAAACATTTGCCAAGGTTGCCCGGCTGTAACAGAGAAAAAAAATTAAGCGAGAGCCCTGCAAGGTGTATAATATTTTTGACACTGTCATAGGGCTTTCTTACATATGCTGTCACATATGCTGTCTCTAAATAACCCTTCAGTAATTTTCCTTGCCCTCCATTTCAGAATAATAGTGTTTTAAGCCAATAACTGGTCACCAGCACTGGCAATAAATAAATAAATAAATAAAAAGCGCAGCTTTCCAGCCCCTTATCTTATTGGCCACGCTCGGCTGCAAATCGGTGTCAATCTGGTGGGTGGGGGATTGGGAGGGGCCTCACAAGAGAAACAGCTTAGGGCCTCTCTTCATCTAAATCCGGCCCTGCTCTGTCCACACCGACCCCTGCAGCCTCTCTTCCTCAGGACGGGGTGTCTGTAACTCTCCTCCCCCCTCCCAAGGCTGCCCCTCCCTTCCAGAGGCAGGGTCTGCTTGTTGTTTGGCACATTCCCTTTGTTTATAAAGCCCAGGAGGCTGTTGCTTATTAACAGTTTCAGCAACCTGCTGTGCAACTTTCACAGACATGTGTCCCCTCCCCCCACCGTCTCCCCACACCTGGTGGGACAGCGAGGTCCTATCCTCCCCTCAGTCTCCTCTGAGCTGAGCTAGGGAGAGGGTGGGGTAGGGTGGGGTGGGGTGGGGTGGGGGTTAGTGTGTGGCTGGGCTGGGCTGGGTTAGGTTGGGCTGGGCTAGGCTGGGGAGAGAGGGGGGGGTAGTGGGCGGCTGGGCTGAGCTGGGTTGAGCAGGGCAGGGCTGGGCTGGGCTGGGCAGGCCAGGCCAGGGAGAGAGGGGGGGGGGGTAGTATGTGGATGGCTGGGCTGGGGAGAGAGCAGGGAGGTAGTGTGTGGCTGGGCCGGGTTGGGTCGGGCAGGGCCGGGGAGAGAGCACTGTAGCTGAGCTGGGCTGGGGAGAGAGGGGGGTAGTGTGTGGCTGGGCTGGACTGGGCCGGGCTGGAGAGAGAGCAGCAGCTGACACATGATACAGTACAGGGAGTGCCACCCAGGGCCAGGCACCCAGCAACAATGAGCCCACTGTCGGGGCCGCACACACACACAGTTCCACACAACCTGAAGAAGGAGGGGGATGAGCACGGCAGATACATCAAGGAAGGTGGGGCTGCCCTCCCTACTCTCTGTTTACATTGGCCAGCGTTTCGACTAGTCTGTGCACCCACTGCAGGAAACTGATCGAAAGCCCGTCTCTGTGGGGTGGGACATGATAACCGTGCACGTGAAGTGGCGCTACAGTGGGATGGGGTGAAGACAGTCATATGAGGCAGAGGAACAATGAACTCCACACACTGCAGCTCTACAGGCCCATCGATGCAATGACACAGATAATTGTACAATAAACAACGTGCTGGAGTAACTCAGCAGGTCAAGCAGCATTTCTGAAGAATAAGGATGGATGACGTTGTGGGCTGAGACTCAAATCATTCATTCATTTAGCTTGAAGAAGGGTTCTTCAGTGGTGCTGCCTGACCGACTGAGTTACTCCAGTACTTTGTGTCTCTAAACCATCATCTGCAGTTCCTTCCTACACACCATAATAGTGCAAAACTGAGGTCCTTGGTGCAACCATAAAATGTCCAAAGTGGATCATAGATGTGGTTAGTGTTGTGCAGTGTTCAACAGCCTGATGGTTGCTGGGAAGAAGCTGTTCTTGAACCTGGAGGTCACAGTTTTCAGGCTGCTGTACCTTCTGATGGTAGCCAGGGTCATGTTGGTCTTTGGTGGTCGCTGATGTTTTTGAGGCAGCGCCTCCTATAGATGGTGGGTAGAGTGGTGGTAGGCTGTGACTGAAGGGCCTGTAGCCGTGCTGTATTATTCTGTTTCTATGTTCTATGTAAACCACATTTACCCCACTGCTCTCAACAAGATATTTATTTCCATTTTCAATGGTGCTAAGATGGAATCTCCCACTGACAAATCCATGCTGACTATCGCTCATCTATCAGGCCTTTTCAACTGCAAATTAATCCTGTGCCTGAGTGTTTTTCCAATAACTTCCCTATCACCGATGTGTGTCTCGTTGGCCTGTAACTACCAGGCTTATCATAGAAAGTAGAACAATGAACAGTACAGCACAGGAACAGGCCCTTCAGTCCACAATGTCTGTGCCGTATATGATGCCAATGTAATCGGATCTCCTCTGCCTGCACACAATCTACATCCATTCCCTGCATATCCATGTCCATCTAAAAGCCTCTTAAACGTCACAATCATATCTGTCTCCACCACCACCCACAGCAGCGTATTCCAAGCATCTACCAATCTCGGTGTAAATATACTTGCCCTGCATATCTCCTTTAAACTTTCCCCCCTCTCATCTCAAAGCTATGTCTTTGACATTTCTACCCTGGGCAAAAGGTTCTCTCTGTCTACCATATCAAATAATTTAACATATTTATCAGGACTTCCCTCAGCCTCCAGCGTTCCAGAGAAAACACTCTGTCCAACTTCTTATTCTCGCGAATACCCACTAATCAACGCAGCATTCTGGTAAACTGCACTCTCATCAAAACCTGTCATTGGGCGACCAGAACTGTCCACACTACTCCAAATACAGGCTAACCAGAGTCCTACAGAGCAGCATCACCACTTCCCAACTCTTATACTCAATGCCCCGACCAATGAAGGCAAGCATACTTTATGCCTGCTTCACGATAGCCCCTCAGACTGTCCTTAATCGGACTTTACCGTACTTTATCTTGCAAGTAAACGTTATTCCCTTCATCCTGTATCTGTACACTGTGGATGACTTTAATGTAGTCATGCATAGTCTTTATGCGGATTGGATAGCACGCAACAAGAAGGTTTTCACTATACCTTGGTACACGTGACAAAAAACTGAACTGGCATCTGGCATCTTACATGTGGCCGTAAAGGTTCAAGTATCTCCGACACACCACCTCCCTTCCCAAACTAAGCTAGTTCCCCTTGCCCTGCAGAGATTATTAACCCCCCCCCCCCCCAAGGGCACAAGCAAACCTCCCAGCAAGACCAGTTACTCCAGCATTCTGTATCTATCTATCTTCCAGCAAGACCCATCATTGGCCCTGTTCTCATTCAGGTCAAGCCTGTCATTGACCCAGAAATGGTCCCAATGAACTCTATTCATAACTCCACACTCTAGAACTGTAAAGCCCTTTCCCCTGCAAGGTCATGTTGCAGTTGTATAAGATGTTGGTGAGACCGCATTTACAGTATTGTGTTCAGTTCTGGGCACCATATTATAGGAAAGATATCGTCAAGCTTGAAAGGATTCAGAAAAGATTTACGAGGATATTGCCAGGCTAGAGGGTGTGAACTATAGGGAGAGGTTGAGTAGGTTGGGTCTCTGTTCCTTGGAGTGCAGGTGGATGAGGGGAGATCTTATAGAGGTATACAAAATCATGAGGGGTATAGATCGGGTAGATGCACAGTCTTTTGCCCAGAATAGGGGAATCGAGGACCAGAGGACATAGGTTCAAGGTGAAGGGGAAAAGATTTAATAGGAATCTGAGGGGTAACTTTTCACACAAATGGTGGTGGGAGTATGGAACAAGCTGCAAGAGGAGGTAGTTGAGGCTGGGACTATCCTATCGTTTAAGAAACAGTTGGACAGGTGCATGGATAGGACAGGTTTGGAGGGATATGGACCAAGCACAGGCAGGTGGGACTAGTGTAGCTGGGCCGATGGGCCTGCTTCCACACTGTATCACTCTATGACTATGATTATATCTACCCCTGAAGCAAGACCTAGCATGTGTCCCCATACTCATTAGCATAGAAGTGATCCAGAGATCACCGTCCCTGTGTATCAGACTAGCGTGTTGTGCCCTTGTGCAGTGTTTAGCGTGTCCTGTGCCGTGTTTGGCGTGTCCCCGTGCCGTGTTTGGTGTGTCCCCGTGCCGTGTTTGACGTGTCCCCGTGCCGTGTTTGGCGTGTCCCCATGCCGTGTATCGTGTTTGACGTGTCCCCGTGCCGTGTTTGGAGTGTCCCCGTGCCGTGTATCGTGTTTGGCATGTCCCCGTGCCGTGTATCGTGTTTGACGTGTCCCCGTGCCGTGTTTGGAGTGTCCCCGTGCCGTGTATCGTGTTTGACGAGTACCCGTGCCGTGTTTGACGTGTCCCTGTGCCGTGTATCGTGTTTGACGTGTCCCCGTGCCATGTTTGGCGTGTCCCCGTGCCGTGTTTGACGTGTCCCCGTGCCGTGTATGGCGTGTCCCCGTGCCGTGTTTGGCGTGTCCCCGTGCCGCGTTTGACAGGTCCCCGTGCCGTGTATCGTGTTTGACGTGTCCCCGTGCCGTGTTTGACGTGTCCCCGTGCCGTGTTTGGCATGTCCCCGTGCCGTGTATCGTGTTTGATGTGACCCCGTGCTGTGTTTGACATGTCCCCGTGCCGTGTATGTGTTTGACATGTCCCCATGCCGTGTTGGACGTGTCCCCATGCCGTGTATCGTGTTTGACGTGTCCCCGTGCCGTGTTTGGCGTGTCCCCGTGCCGTGTTTGACGTGTCCCCGTGCCATGTTTGGCGTGTCCCCGTGCCATGTTTGGCGTGTCCCCGTGCCGTGTTTGGCGTGTCCCCGTGCCGTGTTTGACGTGTCCCCGTGCCGTGTATCGTGTTTGACGTGTCCCCGTGCCGTGTTTGGCATGTCCCCATGCCATGTTTGGCGTGTCCCCGTGCCATGTTTGGCGTGTCCCCATGCCGTGTTTGACGTGTTCCCGTGCTGTGTTTGACTTGTCCCCGTGCCATCTTTGGCGTGTCCCCGTGCCGTGTTTGATGTGTCCCCGTGCCGTGTTTGGCATGTCCCCGTGCCGCGTTGGACGTGTCCCCATGCCGTGTATCGTGTTTGACGTGTCCCCATGCCATGTTTGGCGTGTCCCCGTGCCGTGTTTGACGTGTCCCCGTGCCATGTTTGGCGTGTCCCCGTGCCGTGTTTGACGTGTCCCCGTGCCGTGTATCGTGTTTGACGTGTTTCCGTGCTGTGTTTGGCATGTCCCCGTGCCATGTTTGGCGTGTCCCCGTGCCATGTTTGGCGTGTCCCCATGCCGTGTTTGACGTGTTCCCGTGCCGTGTTTGACTTGTCCCCGTGCCATGTTTGGCATGTCCCCGTGCCGTGTTTGGCGTGTCTCCGTGCCGTGTTTGACGTGTTCCCGTGCCGTGTTTGGCGTGTCCCCATGCCGTGTTTGACGTGTCCCCGTGCCGTGTTTGGCGTGTCCCCGTGCCGTGTTTGACGTGTCCCCGTGCCGTGTTTGGCGTGTCCCCGTGCCGTGTTTGACATGTCCCCATGCCGTGTTTGGCGTGTCCCCGTGCCGTGTTTGACGTGTCCCCGTGCCGTGTTTGACGTGTCCTGTGCCGTGTTTGGCATGTCCCCGTGCTGTGTATCGTGTTTGACGTGTCCCCGTGCCATGTTTGACATGTCCCCGTGCCGTGTATCGTGTTTGACGTGTCCCAGTGCCGTGTTTGACGTGTCCCAGTGCCATGTTTGGCGTGTCCCCGTGCCGTGTTTGACGTGCCCCCGTGCCGTGTATCATGTTTGAAGTGTCCCCGTGCCGTGTTTGACGTGCCCCCGTGCCGTGTATCATGTTTGAAGTGTCCCCGTGCCGTGTTTGACATGTCCCCATGCCGTGTATGTGTTTGACATGTCCCCGTGCCGTGTTTGACGTGTCTCCATGCCGTGTATCGTGTTTGACGTGTCCCCGTGCCGTGTTTGGCGTGTCCCCGTGCCGTGTTTGACGTGTCCCCGTGCCGTGTTTGGCGTGTCCCCGTGCCGTGTTTGACGTGTCCCCATGCCGTGTATCGTGTTTGACATGTCCCCGTGCCGTGTTTGGCGTGTCCCTGTGCCGTGTTTGACGTGTCCCCGTGCCGTGTTTGGCGTGTCCCTGTGGCGTGTTTGGCATGTCCCCGTGCCGCGTTTGACATGTCCCCGTGCTGTGTATCGTGTTTGACGTGTCCCCGTGCCATGTTTGACGTGTCCCCGCCGTGTTTGGCGTGTCCCCGTGCCGTGTTTGATGTGTCCCCGTGCCGTGTATCGTGTTTGACGTGTCCCCGTGCCGTGTTTGACATGTCCCCGTGCCGTGTATGTGTTTGACATGTCCCCGTGCCGTGTTTGATGTGTCCCCATGCCGTGTATCGTGTTTGACGTGTCCCCGTGCCGTGTTTGGCGTATCCCCGTGCCGTGTTTGACGTGTCCCCGTGCAATGTTTGGTGTGTCCCCGTGCCTTGTATCGTGTTTGACGTGTCCCCGTGCCGTGTTTGGCATGTCCCCGTGCCATGTTTGGCGTGTCCCCGTGCTATGTTTGGCGTCGCCCCATGCCGTGTTTGACGTGTTCCCGTGCCGTGTTTGATTGTCCCCGTGCCATGTTTGACGTGTCCCCGTGCCGTGTATCGTGTTTGACGTGTCCCCGTGCCATGTTTGGGGTGTCCCCGTGCCGTGTTTGACGTGTCCCTGTGCCGTGTATCGTGTTTGACGTGTCCCCGTGCCGTGTTTGGCGTGTCCCCGTGCCGTGTTCGACGTGTCCCCGTGCCGTGTTTGGCGTGTCCCCGTGCCATGTTTGGCGTGTCCCCATGCCGCGTTTGACATGTCCCCGTGCCGTGTATCATGTTTGACGTGTCCCCGTGCCGTGTTTGACGTGTCCCCGTGCCGTGTTTGGCGTGTCCCCGTGCCGCGTTTGATATGTCCCCGTGCCGTGTATCGTGTTTGACGTGTCCCCGTGCCGTGTTTGACGTGTCCCCGTGCCGTGTTTGGCGTGTCCCCGTGCCGTGTTTGACGTGTCCCCGTGCCGTGTATCGTGTTTGACGTGTCCCCGTGCCGTGTTTGGCATGTCCCCGTGCCATGTTTGGCGTGTCCCCGTGCCATGTTTGGCGTCGCCCCATGCCGTGTTTGACGTGTTCCCGTGCCGTGTTTGATTGTCCCCGTGCCATGTTTGACGTGTCCCCGTGCCGTGTATCGTGTTTGACGTGTCCCCGTGCCGTGTTTGGCGTATCCCCGTGACGTGTTTGACGTGTCCCTGTGCCGTGTATCGTGTTTGACGTGTCCCCGTGCCGTGTTTGGCGTGTCCCCGTGCCGTGTTCGACGTGTCCCCGTGCCGTGTTTGGCGTGTCCCCGTGCCGTGTTTGGCGTGTCCCCATGCCGCGTTTGACATGTCCCCGTGCCGTGTATCGTGTTTGACGTGTCCCCGTGCCGTGTTTGACGTGTCCCCGTGCCGTGTTTGGCGTGTCCCCGTGCCGTGTTTGACGTGTCCCCGTGCCGTGTATCGTGTTTGACGTGTCCCCGTGCCGTGTTTGGCGTGTCCCTGTGCCGTGTTTGACGTGTCCCCGTGCCGTGTTTGGCATGTCCCCGTGCCGTGTTTGGCGTGTCCCCGTGCCGCGTTTGATATGTCCCCGTGCCGTGTATCGTGTTTGACGTGTCCCCGTGCCGTGTTTGACGTGTCCCCATGCCGTGTTTGGCATGTCCCCGTGCCGTGTTTGACGTGTCCCCGTGCCGTGTATCGTGTTTGACGTGTCCCCGTGCCGTGTTTGGCGTGTCCCCGTGCCGTGTTTGGCGTGTCCCCGTGCTGTGTTTGACGTGTCCCCGTGCCGTGTATCGTGTTTGACGTGTCCCCGTGCCGTGTTTGACGTGTCCCCGTGCCGTGTATCGTGTTTGGCATGTCCCCGTGCCGTGTTTGACGGGTCCCCGTGCCGTGTATCGTGTTTGACGTGTCCCCGTGCCGTGTTTGACATGTCCACGTGCCGTATATGTGTTTGACATGTCCCCGTGCCGTGTTTGACGTGTCCCCATGCCGTGTATCGTGTTTGACGTGTCCCCGTGCTGTGTTTGGCGTGGCCCCGTGCCGTGTTTGACGTGTCCCCGTTCCGTGTTTGGCGTGTCCCCGTGCCGTGTTTGACGTGTCCCTGTGCCGTGTATCGTGTTTGACGTGTCCCCGTGCCGTGTTTGGCGTGTCCCCGTGCCGTGTTTGACGTGTCCCCGTGCCGTGTTTGGCGTGTCCCCGTGCCGTGTTTGACGTGTCCCCGTGCCGTGTTTGACGTGTCCTGTGCCGTGTTTGGCATGTCCCCGTGCCCTGTTTGACGTGGTGCCGTGTATCGTGTTTGACGTGTCCCCGTGCCGTGTTTGGCGTGTCCCCGTGCCGTGTTTGACGTGTCCCCGTGCCGTGTATCGTGTTTGACGTGTCCCCGTGCCGTGTTTGGCGTGTCCCCGTGCCATGTTTGACATGTCCTGTGCCGTGTTTGGCATGTCCCCGTGCCGTGTTTGACGTGTCCCCGTGCCATGTATCGTGTTTGACTTGTCCCCGTGCCGTGTTTGGCGTGTCCCCGTGCCGTGTTTGGCGTGTCCCCGTGCCATGTTTGGCGTGTCCCCGTGCCATGTTTGGCGTGTCCCCGTGCCGTGTTTGACGTGTTCCCGTGCCTTGTTTGACGTGACCCCGTGCCATGTTTGGCGTGTCCCCGTGCCGTGTTTGACGTGTCTCCGTCCCGTGTTTGACGTGTCTCTGGTGGTTCACTGCGATCTCTCTTGCAGTTCCTGCGTGTGCGGACATTGGTCGGATCCACCTACTACTGCCGCTCCGGGCTCTCCTTCACTGGAAACCTCATTGAACGCTTCCTGCTGGTTGACACCAACGCTGTGCTCTGCGGCTCCTACAGGTGAGTCAGCCCCCACTGTCACCTCGATCACCCTGGGCTCACAATGCCAAGGATGTGTGAAGCCAGGACGCAGTGAATGGTAGGTCCCAGGGAGTCTTGTGGAGCAGCTTATCCACACAGGCCAAGGTGCCCCATCTATACTAGTCCCATTTGTCCAAGTTTGGCCCATAACCCTCTAAACCTGTCCAAATATCTTTGTTAAAGTACGTTATAGTGCTGTTATAATAACTCCCTCAAATATTTCCTTTGGCAGCTCTTTCCATATACCCACTATCATCTGAGTGAAAAGGTTCCTATTAATTCTTTCCTCTTTCACCTCAAACCTGTATCCTCTTGTTCTTGGTTATTTCACCTTGGGTACGAGACTGTGCAATCACCCTATCTATTCCTCTCATGATTGTATACACCTCTATAAGATCATCCCTCAACCTCCTATGCCCCATAGCTCATAACCATGAGTCTGGCAACATTGTCATAAATCTTCTGCACTCTCTCCAGCCTAATGGCATCTTTCTCGTAGCAGGGTGACTAAAACTGAACACAATACTCCAGGTTCGGCCCCACCAGCATCTTGTAAAACTGTAATAAAACTGTAATTAAATCCCTGACTGGTGAAGGTCAGCATGCCAAAAGCATTCCTCACCTCCTTATCTACCTGTGATGCCACGTTCAAGGAACAATGTACCTGAAGTCCTAGATTTCTTTGCAGCGCTCCCCAGGACTTTGCCATTCATATTCAAGTTATAAAGCAGAATTAGGCCATTTGGCCCATCGAGTCTACTCCACCCTTCAATCATGGCTGGTCTATCTTTCCCTATCTACCCCGTTCTCATACCATTGACACTCTTACTAGTCAAGGATCCGTCAATCTCCATTTTAAAAATACCCAAATACCTGGCTTCCACAGTCCACAGCCATTTGTGGCAATGAATTCCACTGATTCACCACCATTCACTGTGAAGGTCCAGTCCTGTTCAGACTTCACATAGTGCAACCCTTCACACTTAGCTGAATTAAATGCTGTTAGGTATTCTTCTGCTGACTTACCCAACTGATCAGATGCTGCTGTAATGCTTGATAACCACCTTGTCTGTCTCCAAGACCACCTGTCCCCGTGCTGTGTCATCTGCAAACTTACAAATCATGCCTTTCGCTTTCCATGAGAGTGCCCCACCCCCTCTAGTCCTCCGTGCAGTGAATTGTGGAGAGATTGAGGGGGAGGGGGAGTAAATTACTCGCCAAGGATGCCCTGCCGTGCAGCCCCTGGGTGGGGTAGGTGGGTCTGGTTCTGTAGCCCCCCCCTCCCCCCGTCGGGGTTGTGGTGAGGTGTGGACCTGCTTTGGGCTGGTGTGTGTGTGTGCATCCACTGACGCTGTCTTGTAACCTCTGTCCCATAGTTTCATGTGGTCCTTTGAGAAGATTCACCGCAGCATCGTGCAGAGGTTCCAGGGCGAGCTGGTGGGCATCTTTGACGAGGAGTTCCGCATTCTTTACGCCCAGTCGCTCCCACTGGCGGGGCTGGAGAACGAGGCGCCAGCCATGGACAACTACTACAGCGTGGCCCCGTACTCGCGTGGGCAGAGGGGCCGCCCCAGGCCGGGTACGCACTTTTCTGCAGGAGGACATCCTGTCTCAGCACTCCAGCCTGTCCTGGGCCGAGTCCGACCCTGAGCGTTTCCCCCACATCATGAGGCCGGAGGGTCAGGGGGCACAGTTCAGGGAGGGTGCGGGCATCAGGAACTACGGCAAGCAGTTGCCCAGCTACCAGCAGGAGCCTGTCTGCAGCTCAGTGCTCAGAGCCAAGCGCATGGAGATGAACGCTTTGAAGCGTAGGAGCTACGCGGAGGGAACGGCGGAGAGCTACGACACCAAGGAATACCGTTACGGCTGGATGAGCGAGCACCACGAACAGCTGGACGCCCGCTCGGACCACATATTTCGGGAGAAGGAGCCTGGCGTGATGAGGGAGAGGTTCCGGCCCATGAACAGTAAGCAACGCCTGTTTGAAAGGTTCCAGCACGGCCGCCAGGATTTTCGCTGGGCCGAAGAGCCAGCGCTCCCGGCCACCCATGGCTACGAGCAGACAAATTACGAGGAGGCTTTCCTCTCGGGGTATCCCTTGCAACCCCCGCTGTCCAACTGCTCCAGGGAAGTGCGGTATGGGTCCAGCGACATGGAGCTGGAGGGTGAGGGAAGGCTGGGGCTTGAGATTCCGAAACGGCCCAACATTGGCCAGTCCTATGCCTGCCAGAAGTCGCCCACACAGAAGCAGGTGCTGGACCCCAGGATGCTGTTCCAGGAGTCGAGCCTGGCCCGCAAGCCCCAGGACCAGCCCACCAAGCTGGGGCTGCGGCGCTGGAGGCTGGGCTCCTACCTCAGCGACCAGCCGGGCCTGCCCGAGGAAGAGCACTCCTCAGTCGGCCACAGCGAGGGGCCCGGGGACCCGCACACGGAGGGGGAGCCGTGCGACACCCCCCTGATCAGGGACCCTCCGCAGTTCACCAGCTACAAGCGGCTGGACCTGAACAGCTCCAAGCTGCAGAGGGTGCAGGTGTGTGATGATGTGATGGAGCAGGGGGAGGGGGAGCAGGTGATGAAGCTGACCAAACACGCCTCGCTACGGAGCAAACTCAACCCCCTGCAGCAGCGCGGCTCACGGCTACGCTCCTCGCTCATCTTCAACTCCTCCAAACTCGAGCAGCACATGACTCAGAAGAGCCGCAAGGTGCTGAGCATCCGAGAGCAGGTGCAGGACGAGGTGAGGGAGTGCCAGGAACAGACGCCTCCCCCAGGCGGGATATCAGAGGAGACGGCCGATGAGGAGCGGCGCAGTCACACCCAGGGGCCGGAGAATGTCCAGCGCACGCCAGCGGAGACCGTCGCTCCCGGGCAACCAGAGCCGGAGCAAGGGCAATCCTGTATGGACATTATCCTCAACACTCACCATAGGGAGAGGGCAAAATTCGACCTTCAGCTCAGCAAGAAGGTCCAGGACGTCCTGAACAAGATGTCACAGCGCACGTCGGCAGCCAAAGTGGTGGTCCCGCCGCACTCTGACCACACCCAGAATCAGCCTGTGGTCATCTCCTCCACTCTGACCCCAAAGCCAAGTCCTCAACACCCTGAGGCCGACACCAAACCACCTCCCACCGGACCCCAGCCTCCACCGACCATTAGTATCACCAGCGAGGCGCTGACCCCCACCCCGGGCACTGCGGAGTGTCGCAAGAGACCCTCACCCATCCCCACCGGACTCCAGCCTCCATCGACCGTCAGTGTCACCAGAGATGCACTAGGCCCCACTGAGTTCACAAGAGACCCTCACCCACCCCCATTGTGGAGGAGGGTGCAGTCAAGGTCAGGCTGCACTCCACCACCGTATGTATGAACGGGCAGGGGAGTGAGGATGGGGAACCCCCTGCTGCCCCGACAACGCCCAAGGTCTCCCCAAAACCGAGGAAGTTCCTCAACCTCCTGGGGGACCGCATGTCCAGGGAGATCCCTGGGCAGGGAGCGGCCAGCGGTGAGACAGAGAAGGGTGGTGAGCAATCTCCGAGGGAGGAGAAGTCGCAGAGACCTGCGGCGGCCCCTGGCGCAGTGCCGGTGCTCAAGGCCACGGCACTGGCATCTAGTGGGCGCTACAGCACCTCGGCCAACGTCCTGTACAGCACCAACCTCCGCGATGACACCAAGGTCATCCTGGAGCAGATCTCCGCCAACAGCCTGAAGAACCGGGAGGGGGCCAGGAAGGAGGTCCCCGTGGCCGAGGTCGAAAGATCAGAAGTTGCAAGGGCGGAAATCGTCACCCTGGAGGTCCCAGCGTCGGAGGGCATCAAGCCGCAGCCCCGCCGGCCAGCGGGGAGCAGGGTCCCTCCGGCCCAGCCCCGGCCGATGGGGGTGACAGCGCTGTTGTCAGCAAGCCATGTGTGGATGGGCCGGAGAAGCCCAAGGAAACCCCCAGCCCGGCCGACCACACTGACCCCTTGATCCGCAGGATCGACAGCTTCAGGAAGGAGCGGCGCGTCTACAGCCGCTTCGAGGTGTTCTACAAGCGGGACGAGCCCCCCAGGGCAGAGGGCAACCTCTCGGGGCAGCAAGACTCCAAGGACAAGGACGGAGCCGACAAGAAGAGAACGCCCAAGTTCATTCCCAAGCTCTTTGGGTCGTTCCGCAGGTTTTAACCACGGCCCTGGTGGCCAGATGCTGCCATCCCGACTGTGGCTCACTGACATTTGGGGTGGGGGGGGGGGGGGATGGAGCCAGGCAGCCCCAGCCCCTCCACATCCAGGGGGCGTGGGGGGTGGGGGGGTGGGGGGTGGATAGCACCGCGATATAAGAGGGCACTGCGCGGTCTCCGGGAGTACCAAAGTGACGCAGAGCGTTCCATGGACTAATGGGATATAATAGTCATTAAACTCCCCGCAGCCGCCTGTAGTGTGTGAGAGAGGTCACCGCGGCTCGGGGTCACTGAGGCTCGGGGTCAGCGGGGCACTGTTCTGATACCAGGCCATGTTTAAATGACTGTCACTGGGGCGAGAGCATGGCTGTGGTCTGACCAGGGTCACCCACAGTGTCACAGAGAGCTCACTGCCTCCAGCCCACACCGACCCTGCAGCCCACCCACACAATAATATGGAGGAGGCACAAGTGCTGTATTTGCCCCAACCTCAGCTCCGTGCCATTAGCTTTGTGTTGTGCTCAGCTGTGGTACTCGTGCCTGCCCTACTGACTCTGGGCATTGTGTGATCAGAGCCACGTATGTTGTCCAAGTGAACAGTAAAGGGGCAGAGCGGTGACGGGGGTGCCTATTGTGGCTACGAGCTACAGTGGCCACTCCCACCCAGACGCCCATCTTGCTGCCAACCTTCTCAGGGCACAACCCGGCTCAAACCCTGCCAACCTGGAACAATACAGCTCAGGAACAGGCTCTTCGGCCCACCATGTCTGTGCCCACCATCATGCCAAATTAAGCTAATCTCATCTACAAGGACGTGGACCCCTATCCCCTGCCTGCTCATGTGCCTAACTGCATACCTCTCAAACATCGCTGTCGTATCTGCTTCTACCACCACCCCTGGCAGCACCTTCCAGGTGTATTTAAATAAACTTGCCCTCATGTTATTATCTTTAAATTAGCCCCTTCGCAACTTAAAATTACTTGTTGCATTTAATAGATCCACCCTTGGAGAAAAAAGTTGTAGCAGTGCCTATCAATGCCAGTCATAAATGTCTTGATTTTTATCAGGTCTTCCTTCAATCTCGGATGTTCCAGAGGAAACAATCCAGGTCTGTCCAACCTGTCATAACTAATACCAGGTAGCATTCTGGTAAACTTCCTCTACACACTCTCCAAACCTCCACATCCTTCCTATAATGGGGCGACCAGAACTGCATGCAATACTCCAAATGTGGTCGAAATAATGTTATATAAATCCGCTGTGTGCCTTCCCAACGTTTCTCCCGATGCCCCAACCGATGAAGGCAAACATGCCATACATCATCTTCAGCACTCCATCTACTTGTGTTGTCATTTTCAGGAAGCAATGGACTTACACCCTCAGATCCCCCTCTACATCAATGCCTTAAGGGTCATAGTTACAGTATGTCTGTGCAACATGGAAACACTTTTCAACCCAACTCATCCATGCCGACCAAATTGCCTAACTCAGCTAGTCTCCATTGTCTTTGCTGGCCCATATTCCTGCAAATCCTTCCTATCTCTTAAAATTGTATCAACCTTTAACATTTTGGATGCTCATTCCACATACGCTCCACCGTCTATGTCCCTTTTACATTTTTCACTCTCACCTTAAGCCTTGGCTATTTATTGTATCCTTATCTTTCACACATGGCCGTCTAAAGTTCAACACATCAATTGTCCAGATTAAACTCCACGTGCCATTTCTGCCTGCATTTCTAGCTCATCTCTGTCCTGCTGGGTAGTGCTGGAGGAAATCAGCGGGTCATGCAGTTTCTCTCGAGGACATGGATAGGTGACGTTTCAGGTCAGAATCTTTCTTCAGTATGATGGAGTCGGGGAAAGAAAGCTGGGAAGGAGATGGAGGGCAGACCAAGGCCTGACAAGTGATAGGTGAATACAGGTGAGGGGGGTTAATTGGCAGATGGTTGGATATCCGGCTGTATACACTGGCAGCCTACCTGATGGAGATGCTGCCCGCTGCTGTTGTTTCTGTCTCCTGAGTTACAGGTCTGTCGGAGCAGAGGGAGCCGGGTGACCTTTCACCCTGCAAACAGTGACACTCAATGGGAGCCGTGAGATGCCTCTGTGTGACTGGGAAGAGACTGCAGCTGAGCCCATAGTCAGTGCACACATACTGGGGACCTACAGAATTAATGATCACTCTTATAGCAGAAGACATCCAAAGTGAGATGCTGGAAATCCTCAGCAGGTCAGGCGGCATCTAGGTAGAGAGAGAGAGTGAGTCAGTTATGGATAATAGGGCACAGGCAGACTCTTCAGCCTATCACATCCATGTTAACCTGTTTGCCAATCTGCACTAATCCTGTTTGACTTGATTGAGACCCTATCCCTCTGTCTTGCCTAATTACCTCTGTCTAAATGCCTCTGAGATGAAGTAATTGTGCTACATTCCACCACTTCCTCTGAAACCGTGTTGCAGGTACCAACCACTCTTTATATAAAATAAACTTATCCCTCAGGTCCCCTTTAAATCTCTCTCCTCTCACCTGAACTATCTGCCCTCCTTTTTATGTCCCTATCATGGGAAATTAGATATCTATGCCCTGCACAATGTCTATTTCTATCAGTCTTGTTCATTCCAGGGAAAAAAAGTCCAAATTATCTAATACCTTCCGATAACTGAAGCCCTCTGTTCCGAGTACTGTCTGGGGATTTCCTCTGCACACATTCAGTGCTAACACATCTCCTGTAATGTGGTGGCCTGAGCTGTACACAGCACTGCACAGTTGTATAACGTTAATACCTCCACCAACGTAAAGCACTTTGGTCAGAGTTGTTTTTTAAATGTGTTATAGAAATAAAAGTGACTTGACGTGACTTGACTCAGTGAGAGGCGTGAACAAGGCAGTGTAATGTTGCAGGGAGGGTGGGGGAGCGAGGGAAGGAAGGCTGGGACAGAGGGAAGTTTCTGATGGGACAAGGCTGGTGTTGAGTTCAGTGAGGCATTTATCTGCTGAGCTGCTGAGAGACAGCTAGAGTGATTATACAGAAAGGAATGTGTTAGAAATGCAAAATGCATGTCACAGAAGTTGCTGCAACTTGCAATCAGAATGGTGAAAGATGAGTCGGTGTCTGTGGGGAAAGCGATTTTGTTACAAACAGAAAACTGGGATAGGCAAAGTCAATGTTGAGAAGGATGCAGTGAGTCCCTGTAACTGCCCATCGCATCCAGACTCTGGCCCTGGCCTTGTGCGCTTTTACAATGAGGCCTGACACAAGGTCGATGAACAACACCTCACCCGACTGGGCAGGTTG
>CM075995.1:10127955-10220485 GCA_038087875.1 Malacoraja senta | reverse complement strand
AATTCTCGGATTATTCCAGCACTTTGTGTCTGTCTCCACTTTAGACGCACCATCTAAAGCCTGCATTTGGCCTATCTCCCTCCAAACCTTTCCTATACCTGTAAAACTGTCTATTAAATGTTGAAACGAGGAAATTCACGGATTCAGCTGGTCAGGCAGCATCTCTGGAGAACATTTTGAGTTGGGACCCTTCAGCTAAAAGCTGCAGAATGGTCCCGATCCCAAAACATCACCTATCCATGTTCTCCAGAGATGCTGCCTGACCCGCTGAGTTACTCCAGCACTTTGAGTCTTTTAAATGTTATGATAGTACCTGCCTCAACCACTTCCTCTGGCAGCTCGTTCTGATAAAGTTGCCCCTCAGGTTCCTCATAAATCTTTCCCCCCTCACCTTAAACCCATGTCCTCTGGTTCTTGATTCCCCTACTCTGGGTAAAAGACTATCTATCCCCCCCATGATTTTGTACACCACCATGATCAGAGTGTGGGGTTTTTGCACGGCCCTGTAGCCAGGTACTGGAGGAACACCCCCTCCCCCCCCCCCCCCCCCCCCAGACCATTGGGCAGCCCTGGTGCAGCCGCGATGGGAAACAAGACTTACATGTACGTTGCTGAGGTTGACGTTACACTTCTTCACCATGTCAAGAAAGTGGTGAGACTGCATCTCGTCCAGGAGAAGGTAAACAGGAATCTCCCGGCTGGCAGCCTCCAGCACCTCATCAAACAGGTCAATGTCAGTGAAGACATCCATCACAATGGCAATAACCTGTGGGGGTGGACACAGAGCTGTGTGTCAGTGGGACAGGCAGCCCGGGTAACGGCACAGTGTACCATCATACACACACCACGCTATGGCTGTGTGTCAGTGGGACAGGCAGCTCGGGTAATGGCACAGTGTACCAACACACACAGACACACACACACACACACACCAAGCTGGGCTTCGGGTCAGTGGGACAGGCAGCCAAGGGTAACCACTGTCACACACACACACACACCACGCTGGGGCTGTGTATCAGTGGAACAGGCAGCCGAGGGTAACAACCGTCACACACACACACAACACGCTGGGGCTGTGTATCAGAGGGACAGGCAGCCAGGGGTAAACACTGAGTTTTGGGTGACAGAGCTGCAGCGGTAGAACTGCTGCCTCACAGCATGAGACCTGGGATCCATCCCGTCCTCAACTGTGTGACGCAGCGGATGAGGGTCAGGGGTCAGAGATAGCGGGTCAGGGGTAACGTCCTCACCTGCGTGGCGGAGATGTGAGGGTCAGGGGTGATAGGTCAGGGGTCATGAGATCACCTGTGTGGAGCAGCAGTTGAGAGTCAGGGGTCACATTCTCACCTGCAGGGCGGATCAGATGAGGGATGGGAAGTGATGGGTTGGGGTCAGGTCCTCACCTGGGTTGCGGAGCGGATGAGTCGGCGCACCTCCTCCTTGATGCTGAGGGTGTCGGGGGCAGGTGGGTGCACAAAGATGGTGACATCAGACGGCCCACGTAAGGTGTGGCCACTGGGCCAGCCCAGGTCCAGCACCGGCGCTGCAATATCCGTGTGCTCCGGCCAGTAGGTGCCCGATGAGTCTGAGTCCTGGTAGCCAGGGGGCAGAGTATCCAGGTAACCCTGGCCAGAGTCCAGGTGGTCCTGCCCCATGGCCAACAGACGGGGCTTCCTCAGGTTGCGGCTGATGTGCTCGACCTCGGTGGAGCAGAGGAAGTCCACCTCGTTCTCGCTGGCCAGGAAGCGGTGATAGGCCTCCAGCCCATCCTCTGCCAGTGCATCCACTGCCAACCGGTAGTATTCCTTGTAGTGTGGCGGCACCTGCCCTGCCTCACCATCCACACCACCAAACGACGAGCACTGGGACCGGTGTGCCATGGCTCAGCCTCAACGCAGCACTGTGGGGGACAGAGTCAGAACAGGGGGACAGAGTCAGACCAGGGGGGCAGAGTCAGAACAGGGGGGCAGAGTCAGAACAGGGGGGCAGAGTCAGACCAGGGGGGCAGAGTCAGACCAGGGGGGAAGACTGGGGGTAGAGAGTGGGAAGAGGAGGTAGAAGGGGGGGAAGAGGGGGGAAGAGGGGGGAGAGAGGAGAGGGGGGGGGAGGGGGAGGGGGAGGGGGAGGGGGAGGGGGAGGGGGAAGAAGGGAAGAAGGGAAGAGGGGAAGAGGGGAAGAGGGGGAGAGGGGGAGAGGGGGAGAGGGGGAGAGGGGGAAGAGGGGGAGAGGGGGAGAGGGGAAGAGGGGGAGAGGGGGAGAGGGGGAGAGGGGGAGAGGGGAGAGGGGGAGAGGGGGAGAGGGGGAGAGGGGGAGAGGGGGAGAGGGGGAGAGGGGGAGAGGGGGAGAGGGGGAGAGGGGGAGAGGGGGAGAGGGGGAGAGGGGGGAGAGGGGGAGAGGGGGAGAGGGGGAGAGGGGGAGAGGGGGAGAGGGGGAGAGGGGGAGAGGGGGAGAGGGGGAGAGGGGGAGAGGGGGAGAGGGGGAGAGGGGGAGAGAGAGGGGGAGGGAGAGGGGGAGGGAGAGGGGGAGGGAGAGGGGGAGGGAGAGGGGGAGGGAGAGGGGGAGGGAGAGGGGGAGGGAGAGGGGGAGGGAGAGGGGGAGGGAGAGGGGGGGGGAGAGGGGGAGGGAGAGGGGGAGGGAGAGGGGGAGGGAGAGGGGGAGGGAGAGGGGGAGGGAGAGGGGGAGGGAGAGGGGGAGGGAGAGGGGGAGAGGGGGAGGGGAGAGGGGGAGGGAGAGGGGGAGGAGAGGGGGAGGGAGAGGGGGAGGGAGAGGGGGAGGGAGAGGGGGAGGGAGAGGGGGAGGGAGAGGGGGAGGGAGAGGGGAGGGAGAGGGGGAGGGAGAGGGGGAGGGAGAGGGGGAGGGAGAGGGGGAGGGAGAGGGGAGGGAGGGGGGTGGGAGAGGGGGAGGGAGAGGGAGAGGGAGAGGGGAGGGAGAGGGGGAGGGAGAGGGGGAGGGAGAGGGGGAGGGGGAGGGGGAGGGAGGGGGGGAGGGAGGGGGAGGGGGAAGGGGTGGGAGAGGGGAGGGAGGGAGGGAGGGGGAGGGCAGTCACTATACTGTACGAAGGACATGATTTCACTGAAGAGGGTGCCTGTGATGCCGTGTTTCAGTGGTGAGGAGATACTGACTGTAAACCCTCCCACCCCAATCACCCATCCTACTTCTCTACCCAAGCAGGAGCCTGTGATAGGCCCTCTCTAGTTGGGCCCTCTCTGTATTGATTAAGGAACCTTTCTTAGACACATTTAACAAATTCCATTCGATCCAATCCCTTATACTTATGGGAGACACAGTCAATATAAGGGGTTGAAATTTCCCACCAGCAGTGTTGCAGTACTAATTTTTTAGGTGCCGGAGCCGTCAAATAGGGGCATCATTTCAGGTTTTGCTTGGGGGGGGGGGGGGGGTAAAGCTTGTCTCCAAGAGGGTAAAACAAGAGTATAGCCTATCACTACATCCCAGTGTATAACTAGCAGATTAAACATATAATGCTTTATTTAATAATATGACAAAATATTGCATGCTTGCACTCAATAATTATCATGAAATATAATTATCAAGCAAGTAAAGAAAAAGACGGTGATCATGTATTTTTACAGAGGTGCCGGCCCGGCACCAACTCCCCTGACTCTCCCGCAGCTCCGGGCTTTCATACACACACACACAATAGACAATAGGTGCAGGAGTAGGCCATTCGGCCCTTCGAGCCAGCACCGCCAATCAATGTGATCATGGCTGATCATCCCTAATCAGTACCCCGTTCCTGCCTTCTCCCCATATCCCCTGACTCCGCTATCTTCAAGAGCCTTATCTAGCTCTCTCTTGAAAGTATCCAAAGAACCAGCCTCAACCACTATCTGAGGCAGAGAATTCCACAGACTCACAACTCTCTGTGTGAAAAAGTGTTTCCTCATCTCCGTTCTAAATGGCTTACCCCTAATTCTTAAACTGTCGCCCCTGGTTCTGGACTCCCCCAACATCGGGAACATGTTTCCTGCCTCTAGCGTGTCCAAACCTTTAATAATCTTACATGTTTCATTTAGATCCCCTATCAGCCTTCAAAATTCCAGAGTATACCAGCCCAGTCGCTCAATTCTCTCAGCATATGAAAGTCCCGTCATCCCGGGAATTAACCTTGTAAACCTATGCTGCAGTCCCTCAATAGCAAGAATGTCCTTCCTCAAATTTGGAGACCAAAACTGCACACAACACTCACTAGTGTGGTCTCACTAGGGCCCTGTACAACTGCAGAAGGACCTCTTTGCTCCTATACTCAACTCCTCTTGTTATGAAGGCCAACATGTCATTCACTTTTTCACTGCCTGCTGTACCTGCATGCTTACTTTCAGTGTCTGATGAGAAAGGACCCCCCAGATCCCGTTGTACTTCCCCTTTTCCCAAATTGACACCATTTAGATAATAATCTTCCTTCCTGTTTTTGCAACTAAAGTGGATAACCTCACATTTATCACATTAAACTGCATCTGCCATGCATCTGCCCACTCACCCAACCTGTCCAAGTCACCCTGCATTCTCATAGCAACCTCCTCACAGTTCACACTGCCACCCAGCTTTGTGTCATCTGCTAATTTGCTAATGTTACTTGTAATCCCTTCATCTAAATCATTAGTATATATTGTAAATAGCTGCGGTCCCAGCACCGAGCCTTGCGGTACCCCACTAGTCACTGCCTGCCATTCTGAAAGGGACCCGTTAATCCCTACTCTTTGTTTCCTGTCTGTCAACCAATTTTCTACCCATGTCAGCACTCTACCCCCAATACCATGTGCCCTAACTTTACCCACAAATCTCCTATGTGGGACCTAATCAAATGCTTTCTGAAAGTCCATCCATTGGCTCTCCCTTGTCCAATTTCCTAGTTACAATACATCCTGCCATTGTTGTTCCACTGTCATCCCTGCTAGGGTATCTTTCCACACACACACTCACCCACCCGTTCACCCACCCACCCGCTCACTCACCCGCTCAACCACTCACTCACTCACTTACTCACCCACCGTGGCGCGCCTGCCAGACCACCACGAGGCCGAGATGGCCACCACAAGGAGCAGCAACAACATCCACCACCTCTCCAGCCCTCACCGCCTTCCCAGACCACCAAAACTGCCGCGGCTGCCGACTCTCACCGCCTCCCTGGGGCCACCACTGTTGTTGTCGACTCTCACCGCTTCCCTGGGGCCTCCACCGCCACTGTTACCGAACATCACTGTCTCCCCGGGGCTACCGATGCTGCTGCCGCCGACCCATATCTCTACTCCAGCCCCCCACGGGCCTCCACCACTGACCCTCGCCTCTCCACCGCCCACCAGCGGGCCGGAGCCGTCACCTCACCAGAGTTCCAGGCTCAGCACCAGGCCCACAACATCCACGATGCAGACAGCACGTGGTCTGACTCTGCTGGGTTCTATTGCTCCCCCCTCCTAGTGATGGGCCTACCCCTTTCCCCCTCTTTTAACCAGGTTACCCCGACCACTTACATACTAGTTAAAATTCCTCGCTGTTTATATTGTCTTTTTTTTATACAGAGGTGCTGGAGCAGAGCTCCGTTGAGCTCTGGCAGGACTGCACACCTGCCCACCAGTACCACCCTATTATTTTACAGCTCTCTGCCATCTCTCTGCACATCTGCTCCTCTAATCCCCGCTGACTATAGGTAGGTCGATCATCCTGTCCCATCAAAGTGATCACCCGCTCCTTGATTCTATCGTAGCCTGACTGGACAATTCCCCATGAACATCCTCTCTGAGCATTGTAGTAATATCCTCCCTCATCAAAAAGCCCCCAGCCCCTGCTCTCTTACCTACATCTCCTTCTCTCCCCCTGCATCTATATCCTGGAACACTGTGCTGCCAGTCTTGCCCTCTTAGCTTAGTTTAGTTTAGCGATACAGCATTGAAACAGGCCGACCAGCGATCACCCCATACACTAGTTATACACTACAAACATAGAAACATAGAAAATAGGTGCAGGAGGAGGCCATTCGGCCATTCGAGCCAGCACCGCCATTCATTGTGATCACGGCTGATCGTCCCCTATCAATAACCCGTGCCTGCCTTCTCCCCATATCCCTTGATTCCTCTAGCCCCTAGAGCTCTAGCTAACTCTCTCTTAAATCCATCCAGTGATTTGGCCTCCACTGCCCTCTGTGGCAGGGAATTCCATAAATTCACAACTCTCTGGGAGAAAAAGTATTTTCTCACAGTCTTAAATGACCTCCCCTTTATTCTAAGACTGTGGCTCCAGGTTCTGGACTCGCCCAACATTGGGAACATTTTTCCTGCATCTAGCTTGTCCAGTCCTTTTATAATTTTATATATTTCTATAAGATCCCCCTCATCCTTCTAAACTTCAGTGAATACAAGCCTAATCTTTTCAATCTTTCCTCATAAGACAGTCCCGCCATCCCAGGGATCAATCTCGTGAACCTACGCTGCACTGCCTCAATCACAAAGACGTCCTTCCTCAAATTTGGAGACCAAAACTGTACACAATACTCCAGATGTGGTCTCACCAGAGCTCTATACAACTGCAGAAGAACCTCTCTACTCCTATACTGAAATCCTCTTGTTATGAAGGCCAACATTCCATTAGCTTTCTTCACCGCCTGCTGTACCTGCATGCCAACTTTCAGTGACCGGTGCACAAGGACACCCAGGTCTCGCTGTACCTCCCCCTTACCTAACCTAACCCCGTTGAGATAATAATCTGCCCCCTTGTTTTGCTGCCAAAGTGGATAACTTCACATTTATCTATATTATACTGCATCTGCCACGCATCTGCCCACTCACACAACCTGTCCAGGTCACCCTGCAACCTCTTAACATCCTCTTCACAGTTCACACTGCCACCCACCTTTGTGTCATCCACAAACTTGCTAGTGTTGCTCCTAATTCCCTCTTCCAAATCATTAATATGTATGGTAAACATTTGCGGCCCCAACACCGAGCCTTGCGGCACTCCACTCGCCACTGCCTGCCATTCTGAAAAGGATCCGTTCACTCCTACTCTTTGCTTACGGTCTGCCAACTAATTTTCTATCCTTGTCAACACCCTACCCCCAATACCATGTGTTCTAATTTTAGTCACCATTCTCCCATGCGGGACCTTATCAAAGGCTTTCTGAAAGTCTAGATACAATATATCCACTGGCACCCCTTCATCCATTTTACTTGTCACATCCTCAAAAAATTCCAAAAAATTAGTCAAGCATGATTTCCCTTTCATAAATCCATCTTGACTTGGACTAATCCTTTTACTGCTATCCAAATGCCCCATTATTACCTCTTTAATAATTGACTCCAGCATCTTTCCCACCACCGAAGTCAGGCTAACTGGTTTGTAATCCCACTATAATTTTATATGTTTTTTATAAGATTCCCCCTCATCCTTCTAAACTCCAGTGAATACAAGCCTAGTCTTTTCAATCTTACTCCAGTGAATACAAGCCTAATCTTTTCAAACTAGGGACAATTTACAGAAAGGCCATTGCACAAAGACCATCATGCTGACCATTCCTAATCAATCCTTCCTCATCAAAATGAGTATAGATGCTCTTCTCAAACTCCCCTCCAACACCTTAGTGTTGGTGGTGCAGTGGTAGAACTGCTGCCTCACAGCGCCAATGACACGGGTTCCATCCCGACTACAGGTGCTGTCTGTACGGAGTTTGTACGTTCTCCCTGTAACCGCATGGGTTTTCCCCGGTGCTCCGGTTTCCCCCACATTGCAAAGGTATGCAGGATTTTAGGTTAATTTGCTTCTGTAAATAGTGTGTAAGATGCAAAAGTGGAACCCAATGGATGGCATGGACACAGTGGGCCAAAGAGCCTGTTTCCACACTGTATCTCTCAACTAAACTAAACCTGACCATCACTAATATCTTGTACAACACAACATCCCAACTTTTGCAGTTACTTGACTGATCAAGGCCAGCATACTAAAAGTCATCTTCATTTCCCCATCCAACCGTCACACCAATTTCAAGGAACTTAGTATGTGTTATCCTGGATCCCTCTGCTCGACAATACTACCCAGAGCCCTGCCATTCACTGTGAGAATTCTACCCTAGTTTGACTTCCCAAAGTGCAACACCTCACATTTAGTTAAATTAAATTCCTTCGTCCACTTGCCCTGCTGATCAAGATCCCACTATCATTCTTCATAACCATCTTTACTGTCTATGATACCAACGATTGCAATGCCATCTGCAAACTTACTAACAATGCCTTGTACATTCTGATCCAAACCTTTGATATAGATGACAAACAGCAATGTCCCAACACTGATCCCTGATGCATCCCACTAGTCACAGGTCTCCAGACTGAAAAACGTATTTCTACCAACACCCTCTGCTTCTTTCCATTAAGCCAATTTTCTCTCCAGTTAGCTAGCTCTCCCTGGTTCCCATGCAATCTAACCTTCCAGAGCAGCCTACCTGGCAGAACCTCAAAGGCCTTGCTGAAGTCCACATACAACATCTACCAGCCTGTCGCTTCAGCCTTCTTGGTTATTTCCCTGTAAATTTCAATCAACTTTAGTTTAGTTTGGAGATACAGCATGTAAACAGGCCTTTCATCCCACTGAGTCCATGCCAATCATCGATCACCAGTACTAGTTCTATGTTATCCCACTTTCACATCCTACATACTCGAGGTAATTTACAGGCCAATTAACCTACAAGCCCGCACGTCTTTGAGATGTGGGAGGAAAGTGGAGCACCCGAACAAAACCAACACGATCACAGGGAGAACGTGCAAACTCCATGCAGACAGCACCTGAGGTCATAATCAAACTCTGGTGCTGTGAGGCAGCAGCTCTACTGCCTCCTTGTGAGACAAGATCTCTCACACACAAAGACATTTCGACTATCCCTAATCAACCTGTATTTCCAAATGCATCTACATCTTATCTCTCAGAATCCTCTGCAGTACCTTTCATACCTCAGATATTTGGCTCACTAGTCTATAATGCTTAGGATTTTCTTAGCAGCCTGTAAACAGAGGCACATCAGTCACCCTCCTGTCTTCCAGCACTTCACCCTTGTATAATGATGATTCACATATCTCAGCCAGGACGTGCACAATTTCTTCCCCAGTCACAGACTATACATGATTACAATCAAGCCAGCCAGTCTACAGATACAGGATAAAAGGTATAACATTTAGTGCAAGGTAAAGTCCAATTAAATTTGTAGGAACTGCGGATGCTGGTTTACACTGAAGATAGACAGAAAATGCCCGCTGAGTTATTCCAGCATTTTGTGTCTAAAGTCCGATTAAAAGTGGTCCGAGGGTCTCCAATGAGGTAGATGGGAGATCCTTCTTCCCTGTGGCTATCAAACTGTAAACCTCCTCCCCCCTCTGTCATGGGGTAGACTGAGACCGACTCCCCCTCCCCAATCTTTGCACATCCCCAATCCTTTCCGCGTCACTTTAATTTCATGTTTCATGTATTTTGTGTTTTTATGACTGTTGGCAAATCAATTTCCCTCCTGGGGTAAATAACGTTCTATCGTATCGTATTGTACCGTATTGTAAGACTGCTCGCGAGTTGGCGAGATGATGGTTCGGTTGCCTGGTAACAGCTGGGATGAAACTGTCGCTGAATCTGGAGGTCTACATATTCACACTTCTGTACCTCTTGCCCGATGGGAGAGGGGAGAAGAGGCAGTGGCCGAGTAAGACTGGTCCTTCATTATGCTGGTGGCCACTCCACCGACCTGGCCCTCCACTCTCACACTACCTCTGCATGCAGTCCACAGCAGTCATTTCCAGCTTCCTGTTGCCTACCACGCTAATTCAATAACCCCTACCCCCTGTTCCCCCCTGCCCCCCACACTGATAGGCACACATTTCCCCATCTCCCACTCCCCAGTCACTCTGCTCCTTCCCCATCCTCCGTATGCTTATCTCCCATCCCCGAGTCTCACATCTATCATTTCTTCCCCCCCCCCCCCCACCCCACCAGCCATATCCCACGTTCCAGCTTTACATTTTACCTCTCATCTTTCCTTATCTGACATCCTTTTACTTCAATTTCACTCCAGCCTCTGGCATTTACTCCACCCATCTGCCAATCACACCATCCCCCGTCATCTGTATCCACCTATCATTTAAGATAGACACAAAATGCTGGAGTAACTCAGCGGGATAGGCAGCATCTCATCCAAAATGTCACCCATTCCTTGTATCCAGAGATGCTGCCTGTACCGCCTGTGTAAACAAGCATCTGTAGTTCCTTCCTACACATCCACCTATCACTTGTCAGGCTTTGTCCCCCCCCCCTCCCCATCAGGGCCGAAGGGTCCCGACCCAAAATGTTGCACGTCCATTTCCTCCACAGTTGGGCGACATGGTGGCGCAGCAGTAGAGTTGCTGTCTTACAGCGCCAGAGACCCAGTTTCAATCGTGACTATGGGTGTTGTCTATATGGAATTTGTATGTTCTCCCCGTGACTTATCCCCGAGATCTCTGGTTTCCTCCCACACTCCAAAGACGTGCAAGTTTGTAGGTTAATTGGCTTGGTATAAGTGTAAATTGTTCCGAGTGTGTGTAAGATAGTGTTAGTGTGCGGGGATTGCTGGTTGGCATGAGGCAGTGGGCAGAAGGGCCTGTTTCTGTGCTGTATCTATAAACTAAACTAAACTAAACCAAGATGCTGCCTGAGCAACTGAGTACCTCTGGGACTGTGTGTTTTGCAACTTTAATTCTCCATCCCACTCTGACTTCATGCCTGTCACTTCCTGCACTGCTACAAGGCCCGACATAAGCTGGAGATACAACCCTTCATTTGATGTCCGGGCACGTCGCAGCCTGTGGATTCAACATGGAATTCTCCAACTGGATAACTCCCTCACAGCCAGCAATTACTGCTGCTACTCACCCATGGCTCAGGCTCTCTCTCCATCTGGACTGTAGGCTTGAGCTACGTGCAGAGGCCAGGTGGGCAGGCAGTTTTCCATGGAGCAACAGAGGCTGAGGGGCAATCTTATCGAGGTTGTAATATTATGAAGGGCATAGACAGGGAAGATGGTCTTTTCCCCAGGGAGGATGACTAAAACTAGAGAGTGTATACTTAAAGTGAGAAGGATTTACAGGGTATTCTGAGGGGCAAGTTTTTACCCACTCAGAGGGTGCTGGATATGTGATACGAGTTGCCGGAGGAGGTGGTTCACGCAGGTACAATTGCAACACGTTTAAAAAACATTTGGACGGTTACATGGATTAGCACAGACAGGCAGATGGTATCAGCATAGACAGGCACCTTGGTCAGCATGGATGAGTCGGGCCAAAGGGCCTGGTGTGTGCTGCATGACTTTGCATGTCACGTATGGCCTGACGTGTTGGACATTACTCCATCATTATATTTTTACATTCCTTTGTGCTCTCTCCGAACCCCTCACTAACTAACACATATTCAGGTCTCATCCCATCGCAGATATTACCTCCCTCCTATCCATCCTCCCCACTTTCTCCAAAACTTAAAATTGACATCTTCTCTTTTCTAATTCTGACCAAAAATGTTTGACTTGAAAGGCTCTCTGTCTCTCTCTGTCTACAGATGTTGCCTGACCAGCTGACTGTTTCCATCATTGTTTTTATTTCATCATCACAGTTGGTACTTATTATTCATCTTCAAATTATTCACTGGAGTTCAGAGAGTGGACAAGATTTGATCAAAGCTCATTCATACGGTCCAGAAAGGGCCTTGACACAGTGGATGGGGAGAGGATGCTTATTCTTGCAGCAGCATCTATTTAAGATTCATAGAGTTGTACAATGCGGAAACGGTCTTTGCCCCAAAGACCAAGTTGGCATTCCAGGTTAGTCCGATTTGCCTGCATTCGCCCACATGCCTCTTAATCCTTCCTAACCATATACATAATTGTATCCACTTCAGTTTCCTCTAGCAGCTCATTCTAGGTACAGACTACCCTTCAAGTGAAAACATTGCCCAAGCCCACTTAAATCTCTCTAGCTTTTTAAATCCTCAACCCCAGGGGAAAAAGACTGGGAGTGTTTACTTTATCTAGGTATGTTACAAAACTTACCTTCAGCGGCGCTGCAGTTCTGCCACTGGCTGTGTGTTCGACTTTGGCGCCTTTGTGAGGGGGGCGGGTTTAAAATGCGATTTTTCTCCAGCCTATTCAAATCGATTTTTGTCAGGCTGTTTAGTTGCAGAAGAAAAATCGCTTCGACTGCCGTTTTATCAAGTTTATTAAAAATAGTGCTGGATAATTTAATTGCTGGAGTAAAATTAAAATCATCTTCTAAAGCCGTCAACGCCGACAATGGGATAGATCTCACGTACGGGACAAGGCAAGGTACGCCGTTTATTTTTTCATACAAACTTGCTTCTTAGGATGCCTTTAATCAAAATTTCACGTTGCGAAAAGGTGACTTAGGACCCATATGATCCGGCAGTGTTTTTCCTGCCGATATGGGGTTTAAATTCACTGCAACCGCAACGTTCCAATCGATCGCGTTCCACAAACTCCCACTCGCAAGATGATTTTAATGACCATTAATTTACAGGAATTAAACACTAAATTGCTTCCATTTGGCCTATAAATTCATGACAATGAGCTTTAAAAATCATGTTATATTGTGAATTCTTGTGTGAATGTTATTTGGACAGGCTTTCAAAAAATGTTAACCTTTCCTTAAGAAATGGATAGATGTTTAGATCTAGTAATTGAATTTTGTAATTAGCTACAATTGGGTAACTAACTAATTATATGCTTTAATTTCAGGTCATCCAAGTAAGATTGTTTCATATTTGTTTCAGAATGCTTCAATCTATAATAACTGAAAATGTCATTCAGTTCTCTTAATTTTTAAGAAAGATATGGGCTTTTGACTGTCCTTGATCACAGCTTTTGTGTTAAGTCAATGGAAAAGCAATAGGGAACAAGATGCTAATTTCCAAGTATGAAAATGGCCATACCTTTGTTAATACTGAAGATATGAAAGTGATTAGGTGTCAAATTAAACTTCTTTTTATGCTTTATCTGATGGGATAAATTGCAGACTTGATTTTTTTTATCTCAAAATTTTGTAACATTGCTACTTTATCCATCCACGTGATCTTGAAAACCTCAATAAGGTCACCCCTCAGCCTCCCAAAGCAAAGAAAAATGTCCAGGCCTAAACAATCTCTCCCTTTAAGTCAAGCCCACAAGCCTGGGTAACATCCTGATGAATCACATCTGCACCCTTTCCAACCTAATGACTGGTCAACCTGAACTGCTCACACTGCTCCACGTGTGGTCTCCCAACGACTTGTACATCCCAATTGTGACATCCCAACTTTTGTGCTCATTCCTCTTCCCAATGAAGGCAAGCATGCCAAACGCCTTCTTCGCCACGCTGTCCACCTGACCCACCACCTGAACTATGCACCTGTACTCCCAGATCTCTCTGTTCTACACACTCTCCAGGACTCTTCCATTTACTGTGCAGGTCCTGCCCCAGTTTGACGTACCAAAGTGCAACACTGCACACTTAAGTTGCATGACTTAAGAGAGATCAGAGTGTTACCAATCTTTTTGTCAATGAAGTCTTTTCATCAGAAAAATCAGGGATTCACAGGAGTTTCTGGGAGTTAGTGGGAATGTTGCATTTTTAATGAGGTATACAAAACCATGAGGGCAATAGATAGGGTCAACAAACTGTCTTTTTTCCCCATGGGAGTGAAATCAAGAACCAGATACATAGGTTTAAGGTGAGAAGGGAAAAATGTAATAGGAAACTGAAGGGAAACTTTTTCCACAGAATCCCGGTGGATATATGGAATGAGTTGCCCGTGGAGGTAGTTGAGGTAGGTGCTATAACGACATACATGGACAGGAAATGTTTTGTGGCATATGGGCCAGGAGCTGGCAAATGGGACGAGTGTAGATGGGGCATCCTGGTCAGCATGGACCTGTTGGACTGAAGGACCTGGACCAGGTAGTGTAGAGAAAGCAGGGACTCTGCAGCAGGACTTGAACAGGTTAGGAGAGTGGGCAGAGAAGTGGCAGATGAAATATAGTGAAGGAAAGTGTGGAGCCATGCATTTTGGTAGTTGGAATAAAGGCATAGACTATTTTCTAAATGGGGAGAGAATACAAAAATCGGAGGTGCAAAGGGACTTTGGAGTGCTGGTGCAGGTTTGCCAAAAAGTTAATCTGCAAGTCTAATTGGTAGTAAAGGAAGGCAAACGCAATGCTCGCATTTATTTCAAGGGGCTAGACTACAAAACAGGGATGCAATGCTGAGGCTCTATAAGGCGCTGATGAGGCTGCATTTGCAATATTGTGAGCAATGTTGGGCACCATATCTGAGAATGGATGTGCTGGTTCTGGGGAGGGTCCAGAGGAGATTTACAAAAATGATCCCATGAATGAGTGGGTTAACATATGATGAGCATTTGACAGCACTGGGCCTGTACTCGCTGGAGTTTAGAAGAATGGGAGGGGGGGGGGGCTCTTGAAACTTATGGAATAGTGAAAGGCTTGGATAGAGTGGATGTGGAGAGGATGTTTCCACTAGTGGGAGTGTCTGGGACCTGTGGTCATCGCCTCAGAATTCAATGACGTTTCTTTAAGAAGGAGATAAGGAGAAATTTATTTTGTCAGAGGGTGGTGAATCTGTGGAATTATTTGCCACAGAGGCTGTGGAGGCAGTCAATGGATATTTTTAAGGGCGACATAGATTCTTGATTAGTACGGGTGTCAGGGGTTATGGGGAGAAGGCAGGAGAATTGGGTTAGGAGGCAGATATAGATCAGCCATGATTGAAAGGCGGAAAAACTTGATGGGCCGAATGGCCAAATTCTGCTCTTATCACTTATGGTATTATGACTCAGTGACTCTGTACTCAGTGACTCCGTAACTCTTAGCTTAGTTCAGTTTATTGTCATGTGTCATATTGTCATGGTACAGTGAAAAGCTTTAGTTGTGTGCTAACCAGGCAGCAGTATGACTGGACGTGATTTCAATCGAGCCATCCACAGTGTACAGAAACAGGAGAAAGAGAATAGCGTTCAGTGCAAGACAAAGCCACTAACAAGTCTTCAGGGAGACTTTCCAGCTCCTTGGATCTGTCCACTGTTGATCTTGTCTGGGGAAGAGCTTGGGGCAGGCAGTGTGCTGGTTTGGGGGTTGTTACTGAGTGTGTGTGTGTCCTATGCTGCTCAGTGGTGCTTGTCCTCCCAATGAACCCGAGGATTTTGAGGAACCACAGCTGGTGAGATATTGAGGTGCCTGCTGTGAATAGTCTAGGTTGCAGGGGTGACCAGGAGGGTAGGAGTGACAGCTGTCCGGTAGACCAGCAGCTTTGTCTCAGCTCTGAGGTCTTGATCTTCCAAAACCCTGTCCCTCATCAACCGTATTGATGTATTGAAGCTAGTGATGAATTATCACAGACATCTGTCTTCTTCGAGAGGTGTCTCCCAAGCCGAGGGTGATGGTCCACTTTCTGCAGGGCGGTGGAGCAGGATGGGTTGGGAGAGGGTCTTGGTCTTGTGGATATGGAGCGCGGAACCCAGCCTAACATACGCTTCATTAAAAGCGAGGATAATGCTTGGAAATTGACATCCGACAGTGCGAACTCACACACCATTACTGCGGCTCGATTACATGCACGAGTGACCCTGGTGATATCGTGCAGCTGCCGCAGGCTAAAGAGTTGCCCATCAATTCCATAAGTCACCTCCACACCCTGGGAATCTTTGGTGCAGCAGTATTGTAGAGAGAAAATGTGTAGGAAGCAACTGCTGAATTTGGTTTAAACCAATATAGACACAAAAAGCTGGAGTAACTCAGTGGGGTCAGGCAGCTTCTCTGGAGAAAAGGAATAGGTGACGTTTAAGGTCAAGACGGGTCTGAAGAAGGGTCTCGACCTAAAACAGCACCTATTCCTGTTTTCCAGAAATGCTGCTGACGAAGCATTTTTGCTAACTCACTGGTATTTTTGTGACTATCTTGGAGAGAGATCCTGGGGCAGTGACACAAGTCTTCACAGAGGCCACTCTGTTGTGGACCCGCTGGTTGGCATCAAGCAACAGGTACTTGAAGCAATCCTAACCTGTCAACTGATGCCCACCTGTAATCCAGCACCACCTTATTCATTAACCAGACAACTTGTGACAATCCCAGTATCACCACAACTCCCTGTAAATACTCTATAATTCTTTGCTCCATGTATGCCAATAATTAAGACGAGATTAAAATTTGGCCCAAACGCAGGCAAATGGGACGAGTTGGCCCTGGCAGGCGGGAGCCGATGGCCCGAGTCCGTCTGAATCGCTCGGGACCCGGGAACCGGGACCCCACCCTGTACGTACTCTATAATTATTTGCCCCATGTGTGCCAATAATTAAAACGAGATTACAATTCGGCCCAAACGCAGGCAAATGGGACGGGTGGACATTTTGGCTGGCATGGACGAGTTGGGCCGAACGGCCTTTTTCTGTGTTGTAGAAGCGGGTCCAGTGAGGAAAGGGACGAGGAGGGAAGAGACGAGGCGGAAAGGGCCGTGGCCCCTGGCAGTCGGGAGCCGGTGGCCGGAGTCCGAGTCCCACGGGACCCGGAAATCCACCCCGTTCACCTGTACCTATGACCGGCAGCCTTCCTCCCCTCCCTCCCTCCCGGCCCGGACTCACCTGGTGCTGCGGGCTGTGCGGGCGGGCCGCTCGGGCGCACTGCTGCCCCGTCCTGTCCCGGGCAGCGCTGCGGGGAGAGACCGGGGGAGAGACCGAGCGAGCTGAGCACCGGAGCCGCGGCTGCACATCCGGCGGGGAGCCGCACCCGTGGAGGGTGTGGTGAGTGGCCCTTCCCCCCCCCTGCACCACTCCGCCCCGGCCCAGCCCAGACCTGCCCCCGTCCCGGGATTTCCGCAACCTCAGCGAGAACTTCACACAACTTTACCCAAACTGTGGTCAGTGTCACTGAGTGTGGGCGGGAAGCAAGTGCGAGAGATCCCGGCTCAAGCGGGGCAGGTACAGGGGGTTCCAGTAAGGCCGGGCCTCTCCCGGTTGGTGGTGGAGGGGGGGGGAGGGGGAGCTGGGTGTTACTGGGAGCCGGAGAGATCTTTATCCCGGGCCCAGCTCACCTCTCACCTGAGGCGGCATTCCAGCGGCACCAGTCACCGGCCCCGCTGCACCACCGTCCGGCCTCCACGCCGCTCCTGTCCTTGGCAAGCTTCACACGTCGGCTGGGAGATGGGCTGATTGGTGTAGGCGAGTGCCGTTGTTCGATCCCAACAACGAGAGAGCATCCAGGACAACGGGGAATAATGTCCTGTTCAACACAAATACCATGGTGCCAAAAAAATCACAAACTTCTGGAGTAACTCAGCTGGTCCCTACCCCCAAAGGGTCCCTACCCCAAACGTCGCCTATCCGTGTTCTCCAGAGATACTGTCTGGGCCGCTGAGTTACTCCAGCACTCTGTCTTTCTGTGTAAACCAGTATCTGCAGTTCCTGGTTTCTTCATGGTGGCCAAGATTTGTTGAACACAAGGAATTGCAGGTGCTGGAGTCTTGAACAAAACACAAAGTGATTTTGGCGAGTAGGGCAGCGTCTGTGGAAGAAACGGACAGGATGTTTCAGGTCGAGACGGTCCCGTGGAGTTCCTCCAGCACTATGTTTTGTTCTCGATTCCAGCATCTGCAGTTCCTTGTGTCTGTAGTCAAGAAGGTTCAATAGTCGTAAGTACCGGGAACGGAACAATTCTTACTTGCTGCAGCTTTTAAGACCCACAACACACAGTTAAATACACAATAAACAATAATCAATAATACAATCAATTATTAGTAATAATATGTAACCAGATTAGAGTAATACAAACTAAAGTCCAGTGTGGAGTAAACAGTCTTCTTCTTGCGTATGGCGTGCACAGCGTGTAGAAAAACTTGTTCTAATTGATCTTATTTGATTGTGCACGCCAGGTTGATTACATTCGTCAAAACAGAGCGGACCACGTGAAGGTTGCAATCTCCCACCCCAAGTAAACAGTCCATAGAAGATCACAGTTGCTGAGGTTAATGTTGTGCAGTGTTCAACAACGTGATGGTTGTTAGGATGAAGCTGTTCTTGAACTTGAGGGTCACAGTTTCGGGGTCCTGTACCTTCATCCCGATTGTAGCAGTGAGATGAGAGCGTGGCCAGGTTGATGTGGGTCTCTGATGACGTTGGCTGCCTTCTGGAGGCAATGCCTCCGGTAGATCCCTGTGATGGTGGGGAGGTCAGTGCCTATAATGGACCGGGCACTCTCTGTAGATACCCGTGATGGACAGGGCAGTGTCCACCACTCTCTAGATCCCTGTTTTTTTTTTACCAAAACTTATTTAATCGATTATTACAATAATATTTACAGTACAAAATAAAACAAAACAAAGACAAACAAATATATTAAATAAACTATAATACAACTATTGTCGGCGGTCACTCGAAACAAGTATGACTGTCCTCTCCATACGGTCGTCTAATTGAGGGTCTGCAGATGTCAGTATAGGCCGATCCGCGATCCACACACCTTGGTGCAACGTAGGCAGTGGAGACTGGCGGTGGTTGGTAGCAGCCTTCTCTCTCTCCTTACGGTGCTGTCGCTTTGTCTCTGCGACATGGCGTAGTTCCATTTTGTGAAGAGCAGCTCCTTCCTGCACGGATTTTCTCCAGGAGCGCCTGTCCAGTGCAATGTGCTCCCAGTTGCTCGATGTGATGTGGAATTTCTTCAGACTGTTCTTGATGTTGTCCTTGACGCGTTTCATTGGCCCACCGGGGGCTCACCGACCTTCCTTCAATTGAGAGTACAGGATCTGTTGGACATGCGGATGACATGGCCAGTCCATCGAAGTTGGTGCTGCATTACTGTGGTGGTGATGCTGGTCATGTTGGCTTCGTCCAAAATACTGATGTTGGTGCGTTTGTCCTCCCAGCTGATCCTCAGAATCTTTCATAAGGATCTTTGATGATATTGTTCCAGGGATCTCAGGTACCTGCTGTAGGTGGTCCATGACTCGACTCCATACAACAGGGTGGGTAGGACAACGGCTCTGTAAACCAGCAGTTTTCTTTGAGCCTTTAGGTCTCGGTCTTCAAAGACTCTTTTCCTGAATCTGGCGTTGGCTCCGCTGGCAGAACTCACGTGATTGTTGTCCTCAGAGTCGATGTCAGCTTTTGAGGAAAGACGGCTGCCAATATAGGGGATGTGGTCAATGTTTTCAAGTGTGGTGTTGTCCACTTTTATAGTGGGCTGGGTAGACGGCTGGTTGGGTGGAGGTTGATGAAGGTCCTGGGTCTTCTTGGTGTTCAAGGCTAGGCCCATGGCTCTGTATGTCTTGGCAAACGCATTCAGGATGCCCTGGAGGTCTTCTTCAGAGTGTGTTGCAATGGCGCAGTCGTCCGTATACTGAAGCTCCATGATGGTGGTGTTACTGACTTTACTCTTGGCCTTCAACCTATTAAGGTTGAAGAGACCACTGTCAGTTCTGTAGAGGATTGGGATCCCCTGTGGCAGCTCTTCACCAATGAGGTGAAGTATGGCAGCAATGATGATGACAAACATGGTCAGTGCGATGATGCATCCCTGTTTGACCCCCGTTTCCACAGTGAAGGGTCGGACTCAGAGCCGCAGTTGCTGAGCACTGTGACCGACATGCCATCATGTGGAAGCCTCAATATTCTGATGTACTTGTCGTTGCAACCGTACCTTGATAGTTTGCTCCAAAGAGCCTGGCGGTCTACCGAGACAAAAGCCTTTGTCAGGTCTATGAAGTCTATGTACAAAGGCTGCCTTTGTTCACGGCATTTTTCACGGCATGCTGTGAATATCATGTCTGCTGTACCTCTGGATGGGCGGAGGCCACACTGTGATTCTGGGAGTATCTCCTCAGACTGGTCGAAGTCGGTTTGCGGGGACACGAGCTAGGACTTTGCCTGTTGTTGACAGGAGCGAGATGCCCCTGTAGTTTTCACATTCAGCCTTATCCCACTTCTTGAAAATGGTTACAATTAGAGCATCCCTGGGTTCTGAGGGAAGTTCTTATTTTTCCAAGACCATGAGGAGTAGGGCGTGGATGTGGTACAGGAGATCCGGTCCACCTTCCTTTAAGATCTCAGCTGGGATCCCATCTGGACTGGTGGCCTTGTTGTTCTTAAGGCTCTTGATGGCATCTTGAACCTCTGTCATAGTGGGAGGTTCTTCCATGTCTTCTCTGATGGGACTGTGGGGGATGTGGTGGGTAATGTCTGGTTCAGTTGTGCTGTCACGGTTGAGGAGTTCCTGGAAGTGCTCTTTCCATCGGGCGTTATTGGCTCATTGTCCTTCAGCAGTTCTTGTCCGTCTTTTGAGCGCAAGGGGGTTAAGCCGCGGTAGCTTGGACCATAGACGGCCTTAGTAGCGCTTTGTTTGAATCCACCTCTTCCTCTTGAATTTGATGGACATCATGGAACGGATGAGGCGATGTTCTGTCCAGCAGTCATCTGCACCGATTATGGCCCGTGTGATGTTCTGGCTTGTACAATGACATGGTCAATGGGATGCCACTGTTTGGAGTGTGGGTGTCTCCAAGATGCCTTATGTTTGTTTTTCTGGCGAAAGAGGGTGTTAGTGACGATGAGGTTGTGCTGAGCACATTTGCTGAGAAGCAGAGCTCCATTGGAGTTGATGTTCCCGATGCCTTCCTTTCCTATGGTACCCTTCCAGAGGTGTTGGTCCTGGCCAACCCTGGCGTTGAAGTCTCTTGGGAGAATAATCTAATCCACCCTGGGAATTTTAGACAGTGTCCAAGCAGGCGTAGAACGTCTCTTTTACTTCCTCTTCAGAGTCTAAAGTAGGGGCATAGGCACTCACAACTGTTGCCATCTGGTTGTTGGCAAGGACCAGACTGATGGTCATGAGATGCTCACTGATTCCCACAGGAAGTTCATAGAGGTGGCTGATGAGCTGGTTCCTGAGGGCAAACCTAACACCATGGATCCTGGGCTCATCATCAGAAAGTGTAGCCACCCTTCCCCTCCTTCAGTTGTCCTTTGTCTGCCCGCCGGGTTTCAGAAAGGGCAGCTATGGCAATCCGGTATCTTCTCAGTTCTCTTGCGATGATCGCGGTTCTCCTCTCTGGTCTGTTACTGGTTGCACTATCCATCAATGTGCGCACATTCCATGCTCCAAAGTTCATATTCATATTTCTGTGTTTCTGAACATATAAAATTATAAAAGGACTGGACAAGCTAGATGCAGGAAAAATGTTCCCAATGTTGGGCGAGTCCAGAACCAGGGGCCACAGTCTTAGAATAAAGGGGAGGCCATTTAAGACTGAGGTGAGAAAAAACTTTTTCACCCAGAGAGTTGTGAATTTGTGGAATTCCCTGCCACAGAGTGCAATGGAGGCCAAATCACTGGATAGATGTAAGAGAGAGTTAGATAGAGCTCTAGGGGCTAGTGGAATCAAGGGATATGGGGAGAAGGCAGGCACGGGTTATTGATTGGGGACAATCAGCCATGATCGCAATCAATGGCGGTGCTGGCACGAAGGGCCAAATGGCCTCCTCCTGCACCTATTTTCTATTGTCTATTGTCTATTGTCTATTGACCGCGTGTGGTGATACCTCTGGACGTGGTAATCCAGTCGGCAAGTTTGAGGCAGGCTATTTTGAGAGCACCTTTTCTAGCCCTTTCCCCAAATGGGGTGAGCAGTGTGGATCCGAAAGAGGACTGCTCAGTCATGGGTGCAGCTGCCGAAGGGCTCTTCTGCCTCATTCCAAGAGTCCAGCGACTGAATCTAGCACCCACCCCCTGATGTGCCAGCTCATGACTAGGGGCTTCCAGATCTCACAATCCGGCCCCGTCGCCACTTGCTGATCGCCATAGGACTTAATCCAGGGTGTGAGGGTGGATTCCATATATGGGGGACGCCTGTGCATGACTTTGTTTAATGTGGGGAGACTGGTGCACAGACAGCCACCCCACGGTTCTTGACAGATCTGGGTCAGGATCCAGTGCCTTGGAGTCCAATCGGAGTACGACCGGAGACCCTTTTCTGCTGCAGCCTTCATACGTCTTCCCAGCCGCTGTGACGCTCCACTAAAGTGTGCCATCATCCTCCGCCTGTCCCACCGTTGAGATCTTGGGTGGATTGCTCTTTGTCAGAGACCTCCCCCTCGACCTTACCGCCATGGATGGCCCTACCAGGAGCATAGCTCCAGACGGCATCACTCTCAGGATCTCAGGACCACACAAGCTTCTGGTGGAGAAGGTGACAATCCACGGAGAAGAAGAATACAACTATATTACAATCCACATCGAGGATGACTTGCACCCAACATGGTGCCCAACGGTCCCGGAAATCCCCCAGGGTTACCGTGGACAGTGCGTAGTCCCTCTCTAGTGCCACCTGGGTGAGGACATAACCCCAGAAAAGGGGCAGGCAGCCGGCTCCGGCAGAGGCCTCTTCCACCAGGCGCCGTGACTCGTGGATGGCCAGCTTGGCCAGGCCCAGGAGCAACCCAACCAGGACATCTTTGGCCCTATCCTCTCCCCTACGGACAAGGTGTCCAAAGATGAGGATGGTGGGTGTGAAGTTCAGCCAGAAGGCAAGGAGCAGCCCCTTTAGGTGTTAGAACAGTGGCTGCAACCTCACACACTCCATATACACGTGGTACACAGACTCTTCCAGCCCGCAACAGTGGCAGGCGGCTGGCGAGTCTGTGAACCGCGAGAGAAACGGGTTGCATGGGGCTCCTTGTGCAGTACCCTCCACCCCAGGTCCCCAATGTAGAGGGGGAGAATCCCTGCGTAGCTGTTGGTCCCTGTGATGGTGTGGAGGTCAGTACCAGGCAGTGTCTATCATTCTCTGTAGTTTCTCTCGTTCCAGGGCATTTGAGTTGCAGTGCGAATGGGGATAGGGGTGAGGGTGGGGATAGGTGTGTGGGTGGGGTGGGGATAGGGGTGAGGGTGGGGATAAGGGTGGGGTTAGAGATAGGTGTGTGGGTGGAGATAGGTGTGGGGTGGGGTTAGAGATAGGTGTGGGTGGGGGTGAGAATAGGTGTGTGTGTGGGTGGGTGGGGGTGAGGGTTGGGATGGGTGGGTGGGTGGGAATAGGTGTGTGGGTGGGGATAGGTGTGTGGTGGGGTGGGGATGAGGATACGTGCGTGGTGGGGTGGGGGGTGAGGATAGGTGTGTGGGTGGGGATAGGTGTGTGGTGGGGTGGGGATAGGTGTGTGGGTGGGTGGGGGTGTGGGTGGGGATAGGTGTGTGGTGTGGGGGGGTGAGGATAGGTGTGTGGGTGGGTGGGTATGGGGTAGGTGGGGTGGGGGTGAGGATAGGTGCGTGGGTGGGTGGGTATGGGGTAGGTGGGGTGGGGGTGAGGATAGGTGTGTGGGTGGGTGAATGGTGGGTGGGGTGGGGGTTTGAGTTGCTGAAGCAGGCCGTGATGCAACCAGTCATTGTGCTCTCCAGCGTACCTGCGGAGGTTGGACCGTGTCTCCGCGATCACAACCCCACTGCTCCAATGACAACAACACACTTCCCCACCTCACTCCCGTTCTTTCATCTTTCATTGCACCTTGAACCCCAGCCCCCTGCTCACCTTCACCCTCACTCTCACACCTATCCCCAACTGTGCTGTGGAAAACATGTTATCAGATTCATCACAGCTTGATTTGGGATCAGCTCCATCCAAGACTGCATGAAATTGCAGAGAATTGTGACGCAGCCCAAACCATCACACAAACCAACCACCCTTCCATTTACTCAGTTTATACCACGCTGCTTCCGCAAGGCCAGCAACATGATCAAGGACGAGTCGCACCCTGTCCACTCCCTCTTCTCCCCTCTCCCATCAGGCAACAAGCACGTAATTGTGAAAACGCACACCTCCAAATTCAGGGACAGTTTCTTCCCAGCTGTTATCAGGCAACTGTACCATCCAACCACAACTAGAGAGCGGTCCTGACCTCCCATCTACCTCAATGGAGACCTTCGGACTATCTTGAATCAGCGGCTATTGGACTTTATCTTGCACTAAACATGATTTCCTTTGTCATGTATATGTGTGGACGGCTCGATTGTAATCATGTATTGTCTTTCCATGGACTGGTTAGCACATAACACAAGCTTTTCTTCGCGGTATCTCGGTACACGTAACAATAAACTAAACAGCCACTTAAAGGGAGCAGTGTCTCTCTTTTTCTCTCACCCCCCCCCCCCATCTTGTTCTACCTCCCCCCCCCTCTCTCTCCCTCTGCCAGGATGACCAACCTCTCTCGGATTATGGGATGTGGGCAGTTTCCGAGCCAGAGTGGTGAGTGTGTGGGCGGGGAATCTGAAGACGGTGGTGCTCCGGGAACAGGGCCGGATTTACGTATAAACTAGACAAGCTTAAGTTTAGGGCCTCGAGATCTAGGGGGGCCTCGGCCCGCTCCACCAAGGTATATAAAACGTTTGACATAGTGGCGTTATTACAAACCCTATCATCAGTGGCGCTGTGCTTGTGATTCTGAAGGCTTTGCTGGTGTGGGGGCGGCCGGGATTAAAATGCAGGTGAGGTTTATATTCGTTGTGGAAAGGACCTCCTACTCTTTGCCCGCTGACCCTCACCACTCCACCGCCCTCCAGCAGCCAGCAGCCGTCGCCTTACCTGCAGCCTGGACTCAGCACCGGGCCTGAAGTTTCCAGACTGCAATTTCCAACTCCCCTGAATTTGACTGCGCTGGGTCCTAGTACTAGTCCCCCGGACCCTGGTAACCTCAGTGGTTGTTCCACTGGGTCTTCCCCATTCCCCTCAAACCATGTTACCCAGCTCTTCCCCATCCACACTTCAGTCCTCATACCCTCCCCCCTATGCCCTGACCACCCACCACCCCCCCACCAGACATCGCCTCGGCCTCAGTCCACTCACCTGCCTTCCTCCGGCCCCAACCCCCATCCCTGCCGTGTGTTCACCATCCCCCCTGACCTCCCCCTCTCAGAGGCCTCACCTTTGTCCCCCTCCGTCCCCACCTCAATGAGTTCCGCACCGCCGCGATTTGGAGCTCTTCTTCCGTCGCCTCCGCCTCACACCGTTCTTCCATGCGAAGGAGTCCTCGCCCCCATTGATGATCCCTTTTCCCGTCTCCAACGGACCCCCTCCTCTTGGACCCCCCTCATGGCCATTGGTACAATGAAATTTGGGGGTCACCATCCGACGTCGGAATGGGAGAACATTCTCAGGGGCTTGGACTTCTGAATCGGCCACTTCCTACCGGAGATCGCGGCTCCCAAAGTCCACAGGCTGAGCTGGGCGGACATTCATGCTGGCGGCCCTCGGCAAAGTGATCCCAGGGCTCCGCGATATAGACATCAGCGCGGCCCGAGGCTGGGAGCTCCGCAAACCACAGCTCCATGATGTTGAAGCAGCAGGCCCAACACTCAAACGTTTCAAACGGCGATCCAGGTAAGGCATCGCCCGCTCTGCGATGAATCCAATATGTATTTCAAAACCAGCTGTTTAATGACGACATACAGTAGGATCTAAAAGTGTAACACTGTCACTGTCGGGTAGTCATGGTCCTCAGATGGAGTCACAGATGGAGCAGCAGGACACCAGATTCCTGTGGCAGGGGCTACAGACTGTAACCAACTACCGGAGCAGCCCCCTTCAACCGGAAGTGCCGGCACCTCCCTAGCTGTTGAGCTGAACTCCTTCTACGCTCGTTTCGAGTCGGGCAACATCACCCCAGGTTTGCCGGCTAACGACAACACCGCCAGCATGCTGGCTATCGAAGCTGAAGGGAAGTCCATCGCTGGGGATGTGCACACATTCTCGTTGTCCAAGCACGACGTGAGGAGGGCCCTGTCACGGGTGAACACGAGGAAAGCTGTAGGCCCAGATGGCATCTTGGGGCGAGTACTTAATGTGGTGTATGCCCCTTTAAGAGATATCATACACCTATTGTAATACCGGTAGCCACAAAAAAGGGGGCTTGCTTAGTATAAAAGTCCTGGTGGTAGTGTGAGCACTCTCTCTTCTTTTCCCCCTCTGAAACCATGATTAAAGGCACGTTGGTTTTACCTGATGGTTTCTCGATGGTTATTTAAGTATCTGACTCCAGTACTTAACAGTGGCGACGAGATTAAAGAACCCTGATGTCTTACCGACCTCGGCATCCTGAAAGATCGAGTGGAGAACGCTCCCCGCACCCTCCCAAGGCAAAGAAGCTTGGTAGAGGCGGGTGTGTGGTTGAGGCTGGACTGGAGCTCCAAAGTTGTGAGTGTTGGGGCAAAGTGCAGTCAAGGGGGAGAAGTGACCTCGGAGAGCGGGCCCCAGGAACGCATTGGTAGTTGGGGTGAATACCGTCGGTAGTGCATAGTGTGCCGGTGGGGGTTTTCCAGTTTCAGCAGTTAAAGAGGCCTGTATACCCGATGGAGGCTGAAGAGACTGGTTGGAAACGGACCTAGAGGGTCCAGGAAAAAGAAACGCTGCGAGAGAAGGGCGCAGACAGGGCGGGAACCGCCATTTTTGGCACGCCTAAAAACCGGAAGAGAAGGGTGCAAAAGCGGGAACCGCCATTTTTTGGCACGCCTAAAAACGGAAGAGAAGGGTGCCATTTTACAAGTTTTACTAATTCCATTGAAGCTAATTGATGAGCAACATGGCAATAAAAGGAAAATGTGGAATCTTCGACAGCAACTTAGAGACTTGGGACACATATTTGGAAAGATTTGATGTTTTCTGTACTGTTAATGATATAGCAGATGATAAGAAAGCTGTGAATTTATTGAATTATATGGGTGCTAAGACTTATGGATTAGCAAAGGGGCTGTTACATCCTACAAAAGCTGCAAATGCAACATTTAAACAGATATCTGATAAATTAAAGGAACACCTGAATCCAGCACCATTGTTCTTATCTGAGCGTTTTGCATTTTATAAAAGGGACCAGCAGTTAGAAGAAACTGTGGCACAATTTCTGGCAGAGCTAAGAACATTAGCTGTATTTTGTAAATTTGATGATTTTTTAAATCAAGCATTACGGGATAGATTTATTTGTGGATTGAAAAGTGAGACTCTATTACAAAAACTGTTAGCTGAGGGTGATATAGATTTGTCCAAAGCATTTACAATGGCTACGTCATTTGAGAAAGCCCAAGAGGGCGCGGCAGCCATACAACAGAAGAGTCCAGAGTTTGAAACCCATAAATTATTACCAAAGGCTGAGAGATGTGTCCGGTGTGGAAAAACCACTCACCATCAGAAAGATTGCTGGTTTAAAGATAAAATATGTAATGGATGTGGAAAAGTGGGTCACATTGTACGGGCTTGTAGGTCAAAGAAGCCTGGTAGAAGTGAACACTATAGAGCAAGGACATTGGGGGCTGAGGCCAAGTTAGTCCATGAAGTTAGGGAAAGTAGTGTGAGCAGCAGTTGTATTGACTCAGACGTAGAAGCAAGAGAAGTAAGTTGCTTAAAGATTAAAGCAGTGCAGAATTCGACAGAACTGGATATAATGTGGGTAATGTTGACCATTTCAGGAGTTTCATTGAAACTAGAACTGGATACTGGTTCAGCGTTAACGGTGATAAATGAGAAGGATTATTATAGGTATTTTTCACAAGAACGGTTGCAGAAGACTAATATTGCTTTAAAAACTTATACGGGTCAAAAGGTTAGGCCAAAAGGTTAGGCCAAAAGGAAGGATTGAGGTATCAGCCAAGTACAATGGTATGACAGTGAGGAATCTGTTTATATACGTGCTGAGGGAAGGCGGACGGCCATTACTGGGTAGAGAGTGGGCTAGGAGACTGAAATTTGATTGATCAACTATTCACTCATTAAAGCACAGGGAGCTGGGGTTAACCGGGCCCTTGCAAAGTAAATTGGTTGAAGTAAAGCATAGGGAGCGGGGGTTAATAGGACCCTCAAAAAGTAAATTGGCTGAAGTGTTGGCAACAGCTCCAGAGGTGTTTCAATCAGGACTTGGCAAGTTGGTTGGTATTCAAGCTACTATATCAATTACTGAGGGGTCTGCCCCCAAGTTTTTTAAACCTCGACCAGTACCTTTTGCAATTAGACCAGCAGTGGAAGCTGAATTAGATAACTTAGAGCAACAAGGAGTGCTCTCAAGGATAGATTGGAGTGAATGGGCTACACCTATTGTGCCGGTTATGAAAAAGGCTTTGCCGGATGGCCCGGGATTAGCACAGAAAGTACGTATCTGTGGTGATTTTAAAGTTACAGTGAATCCAGTGTTAAAAGTAGTACAATATCCATTGCCAAAGATTGATGAGATTTTTGCCTCATTGGCAGGATGGCAACATTTTTCTAAAATAGATCTGGCACAAGCATATTTGCAGATGGAGGTAGAGGAAGATTCCAGACATTACCTGACGATTAATACGCATAAAGGCTTGTATAGGTATAATAGGTTGGTTTTTAGGGTAGCTTCGGCGCCGGCTATGTGGCAGAGAGCCATGGAGCAGGTGCTGCAAGGTATTCCAGGTACCCAATGTTACTTGGATGATATTTTGATCACAGGTAGGATGGTGGAAGAACACCTCTCCAATTTGGAACGGGTGTTGGGCAGGTTAAAACGTTATGGCCTTAGGGCTAACAAGGCCAAGTGTGACTTCTTCAAGGAACAACTGGCGTATTGTGGACATTTGATTGATAGACATGGGTTGCATAAATCACCAGACAAAATTGCTGCGGTGGTAAATGCGCCAGCTCTGGTGAATGTGTCACAGTTACGCTCATTTCTGGGACTGATAAATTACTATCATAAATTTTTGCCAAACTTATCTGCTATCCTGTATCCATTAAATGGATTGTTAGAATCAGGGGTGAAATGGAATTGGTCGTTGGAATGTGTGAAGGCATTTGCTGATAGTAAGGTCTTGATTACATCAAGGAAGGTGCTTGCACATTTTGATCCAGCAATACCAATTAAGCTGGCTTGTGATGCATCTCCTTATGGTATAGGTGCAGTGCTTTCACATCAGTTTCCAGGGGGTCATGAACGACCAATTGCTTTTGCATCAAGGTCATTGTCCACGGCTGAAAAGAATTACGCCCAAATTGATAGGGAGGCTCTTAGCCTGGTATGGGGTGTTAAAAAATTTAATCATTACTTATATGGACAGAAATTTACATTGATTACGGATCATCAGCCGTTGGTTTCGATATTTAATCCAAAAAAGGGGGTGCCCTTGATGACGGCACAGCGCTTGCAGAGATGGGCCTTGTTTTGGGGTGCACATCGTTATGACATCCAGTATAGAGGCACAAAGTTGCATGGGAATGCAGATAGTTTGTCAAGATTGCCATTACCGATTGTAAGTGATGTACCAATGACTGATGTGGCAGAATTGTTTCATATGTCCATTTGTGAAGTGTTGCCAGTGGATAACAAACGTATAGAGCGTGAGACAAGGAATGATAGGACTCTTTCAGGGGTATATGATGTAACAGTACGAGGGTGGCCAGCGGAAGGAGATTCTCGGTTTCCTCAATATTCAGCAAGAAGAGAACAATTGTCTACGTGCAGGGGTACCGTGATGTGTGGTTCTAGAGTGGTGATCCCCCAAAAGTTACAGAAACAAATCTTGGAGGAACTACACGTTGGTCATCTAGGATGCACTAAGATGAAAAGTCTGGCTCGTGCATATGTATGATGGCCAGATTGAGGAATTGGCCAAAAATTGTTCTGGCTGTCGGCTTGAGCAGAAGACACCTCCATTGGCCCCTATCCATCCATGGGAATGGCCGTCTGGTCCATGGAAACGGGTTCATATTGATTATGCAGGACCCTTTCAAGAGTCTATGTTCCTGATGGTAGTAGATGCGCATTCGAAATGGCCAGAGATTATAAAGATGTCCTCAACTACGTCTCAGAAGACGATTGCGACGTTACGAACAATTTTTGCAAGGTATGGTTTTCCTGAACAAATATGTTCGGATAACGGGCCTCAATTTGTATCTGAAGACTTTAAGAAGTTTCTGAAGACTAATGGCATTAAACACTATACGTCGGCACCTTATCATCCGGCAACAAATGGACTGGCGGAGCGTTTTGTACAGACCTTTAAGAAGGCGCTTAAAGCAATGAAACATGAGGATCTGCCTATGCAACATAAATTGGACAATTTTTTGTTCAACTATAGAAATGCGGTTCATGCTGTAACAGGTCAATCACCTGCGATGGTGTTTTTCAACAGACAGTTGGGTTCCAAATTGGACTTAGTTCGTCCTGATCTTAGAAGACAAGTGGAACAGAAAGTGTTCCATTGTGCACCTCAACGTCTTACCAGGAGTTTCCAGGTTGGTGAAGCTGTACTTGCCCGCGATTATAGAAACCAGAAATGGCAGCCGGGAGTTGTTGCGGAGGTACAAGGACCTCTAATGTATGCAGTCAACACGGCCGATGGCCAGATTCGCCGGCATGTGGATCAAATCGTACAGTCTACTATTGCTCCTCATCTGGAACCTCGGTTAAGTGCTTCGGATCAGCCAGTATCAATGGGGGGCCAATGGTCGAATAAGGAATTGGAACCTATTGTGCCTATGTCTTGTTATCCTGTTCTAGCTGCCAAAGAAGCACCTATGCCTTCGTTGGATATTTCACCAGCTAAAGTAGCAGTACAGGTTCCTGACCAGGTGGTTGCAATACGAAAACAGGTGTTCCCTAGCTCGGAAGTGCGGTGTTCGCCTGTAGAATCTGGATTAAGACGCTCAACCAGAATATCAAGGCCGCCACAGAGGTTGATTGATGAACTTTGACATTGAATACGGGACTGACTAAGTGATGTTTCCTGTGTGTGTGTTTTTTTTTTTTTCCCTCACGTATTGGTGATGGTGTTATTATATTGTGCTTGCAAAATATAAGGTGAAGGTGATAATGTAATTTTGTCATCTATTATATGATCTGTTGTAGGTATTGTGTAAAACTAAGGGTTTTAAAGGGGGAGGATTGTGGTGTATGCCCCTATAAGAGATATCATACACCTATTGTAATACCGGTAGCCACAAAAGGGGGCTTGCTTAGTATAAAAGCCCTGGTGGTAGTGTGAGCACTCTCTCTTCTTTTCCCCCTCTGAAACCATGATTAAAGGCACGTTGGTTTTACCTGATGGTTTCTCGATGGTTATTTAAGTATCTGACTCCAGTACTTAACACTTAAGTCTTGTTCTATGCAGCTAGCTCCGGTGCTCACTACAATATTCAACCTCTCCCTGGCCAAGTCCGTGTTCCCTGCCTGCTTCAAAAGATCCATCATTGTACCTGTACCAAAAAATGCCTCCCCAGCTTGTCTGAATTACTACCGTCCGGTGGTCCTCACCTCGGTAGTCATGAAATGCTTTGAGAGGCTGGTCAAGAAACACATCTGCGCCTTCCTCCCTCGCAACATGGACCCGCTACAATTTGCATACCGTCCAAACAGATCCACGGACGATGCGGTCTCCCAGGTTCTGCACACCGCTCTCTCTCACCTTGACAGCCAGAAGGGGGGCTATGTGAGGATGCTGTTCATAGACTGCAGTTCAGCCTTCAACACCATAGTCCCCACCAGACTTGCTGAGAAGCTGCTGGAATTGGGGCTCAACACCCACCTGTGTGCCTGGGTCCTGGACTTTCTCACCGCCAGGCCCCAGGTAGTCAAGATGGGAGGAAATACATCAAAGTCCCTCACCCTTAGCACAGGATCCCCCCAGGGTTGCGTCCTCAGCCCCTTACTGTACTCCCTGTACACACATGACTGTGTGGCTAGGTTGAGCTCCAACTCTATAATCAAGTTTGCTGATGACACTGTGGTGGAGGGCCAGATCTCCGATAACGATGAGAAGGCCTACCGGGAGGAGGTGGCTGACCTGGCACTCTGGTGTCAAGACAACAGCCTCCTCTTGAATGTCAAAAAAAAACTAAGGAGCTGATCGTGGACTTTAGGAGGGCACAACATCCGAGGACGTACACACCATTGAAGATAAATGGAGATACTGTGGATAGGGTGAGCTGCTTTAAATACCTGGGAGTCCACATCTCAGAGGAACTGACATGGACATCACACACTGCCGCAGTAAGGCAAGGCTGCTCCTTTACCACCTCAGGCAATTGAGGAAAATCAGAGTGTCTCTGAGGATCCTCCAGTGCTTCTACTCAGCGGCTGTGGAAAGCATCTTGTCCGGAAACATCACAATTTGGTTTGGGAACTGCTCTGCCCAGGACAAGAAGGCTCTGCAGAGAGTAGTGCATTCGGCCAAACGCACTATGGGAACTACACTCGCCCCTCTGCAGGAACTATACATCAGAAGGTGCAAATCCAGGGCCAACAGACTGTTCCAGCTGCTACGGTCAGGCAAACGCCTCCGTTGCCATGCTGTGAAAATGGAGAGGATGAGAAGGAGCTTATTCCCACAGGCCATTAGGACTGTAAACTCCTATCTCACCAGGGACTAACTTACTGTACCAATTTACTGTTGTGTGGTGTCTTTTTTAAATTGCTGTTTTTTCCTCTTTTTTCCTCCCACAAATATGTAATATGTGAATATGTGATTCTGTTCCATTCTGTTTTATAGGGTTTTTTTGCACAATCCGCAAGCATTGCCACTTTCATTTCACTGCACATGTCGTATGTGTATGTGACGACTAAACTTGACTTGACTTGACTTGACTAGTCGTGGGGGTGGGGGATTGGGAGGGGGGGGTGCTCACAAGTGAAATTGCTTAGGGCCTCTCTTCATCTAAATCCGGCCCTGTCCGGGAAGGAGCAGAGTGCAGGGAATTGCATCAAGGTGGGATGTACCTGCGTTGTGGAACTTCCAGGCTTAGGGGGGCCGAATGGCCTCACTCCTGCTGGCCCTGCGCTTGATGGTGGTTGGGATGATGCTGAGCCCAGAGTGTGGTGTGGGTTGGGTGGGCAGCGTGGGCCGAATGGCCACAGGAATAAAGGGGTTGGCGGGAGAGTGAGTGGAGGGGAGGGCTGCGGATCACGGTACACTGGGAGGGCTCACCGTCTGCCATGGGAGGGGCCTACAATATTCCTGCGCCCCAGGGATATTCCTTATCAAATATTCCTGCACTGCCATGGCAACAGGGGTGGGGCGCATGGATACGGATAAAGGAACGAGTTTACAGTGTAAACAGACAGAGTGCATGGGGGAGAAGCGGGAGAGAGCTGCAGACACACGGACCACTGGGACAGAGGAAGAGAGGAGGGATCACACAGGGACACAGGGAGATGGCTGCAGACACAGGGACAGTGGAGGGATTCAAGTTGCCGAACCAGGCCGTGATACAACATGTATGTTCTCTATACATCTGTAGACGTTTAAGAGAGTCCTCTCCGACATACCAAATCACCATCATTTTCTCAGGAAGTAGAGGGGTTGATTAGGTTTCTTTATAACTGAAGATAGACACAAAAAGCTGGAGTAACTCAGCGGGACAGGCAGCATCTCTGGAGAGAAGGAATGGGTGACGTTTCGGGTTGAGACCCTTCTTCAGACGCGTTCTTTAGAACTGCATCAATGTGCTGGGTCAAGGAAACATCTTCAGAAATATGCACGCCCAGGAATTTGAAGCTTTTGATTCTGAGAGGGTAGTGCAACCAAAGACACAGCCCATAGAAGATCACAGTTGCTGAGCTTAGTGTTGTGCAGTGTTCAAGAGCGTGATGGTTGCTGAAAAGCTGCTCTTGAAACCTGAAGGTCACAGTTTCCAGACTCCTCAACCTTCTTCCCGATGGTAGCTGAGATATGAGAGCGTGGTCAGAGTCGTGTCTTGGATAGTATTGGTCACGTCTTTGCGGCTGTGCCTCCTGTCGATGCCTTCAATGGTGGGGAGATCAGTACCTGCGATGGACCGGGCAGTGTCCACAACTCTCTATAGCCTCCTTCATTCCTGGACGTTCGAGTTGCTGAACCAGGCTGTGACAAAACCAGTGTATTCTCCACTGTACACCTGTGGAGGTTCGATAGAGTATTCCTCCACAAACCAAATCTTCTCAGTCTTGTAAACACGTAAAGGCATTTGTCAGGCTGACGAGTCTAGGAGCAAAGAGGTCCTTCCGCAGTTGTACAGGGCCCTAGTGAGACCACGCCTGGAGTATTGTGTGCAGTTTTGGTCCCTTAATTTGAGGAATGACATTCTTGCTATTGAGGGAGTGCAGCGTAGGTTTACAAGGTTAATTCCCGGGATGGCGGGACGGTCATATGCTGAGAGAATGGAGCGGCTGGGCTTGTACACTCTGGAGTTTAGAAGGATGAGAGGATATCTTATTGAAACATATAAGATTGTTAAGGGTTTGGACACGCTAGAGGCAGGAAGCATGTTCCCGATGTTGGGGGAGTCCAGAACCAGGGGCCACAGTTTAAGAATAAGGGGTAAGCCATTTAGAACGGAGACGAGGAAACACTTTTTCTCACAGACAGTTGTGAGTCTGTGAAATTCTCTGTCTCAGAGGGTGGTGGAGGCCGGTTCTCTGGATACTATCAAGAGAGAGCTAGATAGGGCTCTTAAAGATAGCGGAGTCAGGGGATATGGGGAGAAGGCAGGAACGGGGTACTGATTGGGGATGATCAGCCATGATCACATTGAATGGTGGTGCTGGCTCGAAGGGCCGAATGGCCTACTCCTGCACCTATTGTCTATTGTCACAGATACATTAATTGTCGTGAGAGTGTGCCTCAAAATGCCATCTTCCTCCTTGAATTATCTCATAGGTTGGAAATTTAGCTGTACGTTGCCAACACAAAGTTCCACTTTTGCTGATACCTTCACCACAGTAATTTTGCAGAGGCTGCTGAAAGTCTCAGCACAATTTCCGTTTCCAAGTGCTGTGTTGCTGTCACGGAATTCACCCAGGTTACAGGAGCCAAAATACAGAACTCATCCTTGGCCAGATCTCTAACCAGGTTAGTTTAGTTTAGAGAAATCACAATCACAAACACAATCACAATAATATATTATTAGCCAAGTATGTTTTGCAACATTTCATTTGCCAAGTCAGTCATACAAATAAAAAGCAACAGAACACACAAAATACATTTAACATAAACATCAACCACAGTGATGGAAGGTGAAAAAAAGTTAAATCCCTTCCCTTCTTTGCTCTCCCGCGGTCGGGGGCCTCGTGCCCTCCGTTGACGGGACGATCTTGACTCCCGTAGCCGACAGCGTTTGGGCCCTCCGCATCGGGGTGATCAGCTCTTGAATCGGGGGGATGTCAGCTCCCCCGCGCTGGCAATCGGACCCCGGGTCGGTGCTGGTCGAACCTCTGCGTCGTTGGAGCTCCTGACTCGGCCTCTCCCGAGACTGCGAGTTCTCGATGGTAAAGTCCGCAGGCCGCGGTTGGAGCGATCCCAGGCAAAGGATCGGCTCCGAAGTTAAGTCCACGCTCAAAGTCAGTCCGAGGAGCCCTCCAGCTCCATCGATGTGAAGCCGCAGAGCGACCGGAGAAACGATCCGGAAAACAATCGCATCTCTGGCAAGGTAAGAGACTGGAAAAAAAAGTTTCCCCAGACCCCCTCCCTCTCCCCCCACATAAAACAAACCGGAAAACATTTACACAAAGTTTTAAAACACACTAAATATTATTTTTTTAAGACGAAAAAAAGATAGACTGTTCGCAGGGTTGCCAATCGTGCGGCGCCCTAGTGGAATACAGAGCAGAACTCTGGGCAACATGGGCAGGACCCTACACAGTGAATGGTAAGGCTCTGGCGAGTGTTGCAGACCAGAGGGATCAAGGAGAGCAGGTGCATGGTTCCTTGAAGGTTGAGTCGCAGGTAGACAGGGTGGTCAAAAAGGCTTTTGGCACATTCACCTTCATCAGTCAGAATAAAGAAGTTGGGGGGTCATGTTGCAGTTGTATAAGATGTTGGTGAAGCTGCATTTAGAGTATTGTGTTCAATCCTGGGTACCATGTTATAGGAAAAATGTTGTCAAGCTGGAAATGGTACTAAGAAGATTTACAAGGATGTTTCCAGGGCTAAAGGGTTGAGTAGGCTGGGACTCTATTCCTTGGAGTGCAGGAGGATGAGAGGTGATCTTATAGAGGTGTACTAAATCATGAGAGGAATAGATTGGGTAGATGCACAGTCACTTGCCCAGAGTAGATGAATCGAGGACCAGTGGACATGGGTTCAAGGTGAAGGGGAAAATATTTAATAGGAATCTGAGGGGTAACTTTTTCACACAAAGGGTGGTGGGTGTACGGAACAAGCTGCCAGAAGAGGTAGTTAAGGTTGGGAATACCTCAGCGTTTGAGAAACAGTTGTGTTTCTGTGTACATTCCGAATACTGTGTACACTCCCAATACTGTGTACACTCCCAATGCTGTACATACAGTACATGCACAGCCTTAACTCCATGTACAGCCCTAACTCCATGTAAGCCCTAACTCCATGTAGTCCCTAACTCCATGTACAGCCCTAACTCGATGTAGTCCCTAACTCCGTGTACAGCCCTAACTCAATCTACAGCCCTAATTCCATGTAGTCCCTAACTCCGTGTACAGTCCCTAACTCCATGTACAGCCCTAACTCCATGTACATTCCCCAACTCCGTGTACAGTCCCTAACTCCATGTACAGTCCCTAACTCCATGTACAGTCCCTAACTCCATGTACAGTCCCTAACTCCGTGTTCAGTCCCTAACTCCATGTACAGTCCCGAACTCCGTGTACAGTCCCTAACTCCATGTACAGTCCCTAACTCCATTTACAGTCCCTAACTCCGTGTTCAGTCCCTAACTCCATGTACAGTCCCTAACTCAGTATACAGCCCTAACTCAATCTACAGCCCTAATTCCATGTAGTCCCTAACTCCGTGTAGTCCCTAACTCCATGTACAGCCCCTAACTCCATGTACAGTCCCTAACTCCGTGTTCAGTCCCTAACTCCATGTACAGTCCCGAACTCCGTGTACAGTCCCTAACTCCATGTACAGTCCCTAACTCCATTTACAGTCCCTAACTCCGTGTTCAGTCCCTAACTCCATGTACAGTCCCTAACTCAGTGTACAGTCCCTAACTCAATCTACAGCCCTAATTCCATGTAGTCCCTAACTCCGTGTACAGTCCCTAACTCCGTGTACAGTCCCTAACTCCATGTACAGCCCTAATTCCATGTACAGCCCTAACTCCATGTACAGCCCTAACGCCGTGTACAGTCCTTAACTCCATGTACAGCCGCAGCGCCGTGTACAGCCCTATTAATCGTTCATATGGTGTTGTCTGGGGAAGGTTCTCCACTATACATAATGAGTGCTGTGCAGACTGTGTTTTCAGTGGGCTGAGGGCCTGCATCGTGGGACTGAGTGGAGGCTGACTGTGTTAATGGTGCCGCGTGCCTGAGCTTGTGTTCAGCCAGGGGTGATTGGAGCAGCTGGCTGTTAGTTAGTCATTGGCCCCAGCTTGAGATCAGGGTGTGTCTGCCGCTGTGTCAACAGGAACAGAATGCAGAGGTGTCTGGACAGAGTGGCGGAGCACGTCCAGCCCGACAAGGGAGCTTGCAATCTAATCAGGGAACAGGAGTGGTTGTGGGCCAATGAGAGGAAGGATGCTTAAGAAAGAACTGCAGATGCTGGAAAAATCGGAGGTAGACAAAAATGCTGGGGAAACTCAGCGAGTGAGGCACCGCCTATGGAAAGAAGGAATAGGCGACGTTTCGCCTATTCCTTCTCTCGATAGATGCTGCCTCACCCGCTGAGTTTCTCCAGCATTGTTGTCAACCAGAGGAAGGATGCTGCTTGTCCCCGTAGGCGGGAGTAGTTGGCGCCCGTCCCGTGTGGAGCTGGTGATGGGCATGCGTGTGCATGCGTGCTTTGTGTGCGTGTGCGGAGCTGGTGAAGGTTGTGCGTGTGCAGAGCTAAAAAAAAAGTGTGCGGAACTGGTACAGGGGGTGTCTGCGTGTGCGGTGCTTGTAAAGGGGGCGTGTGTGCGTGTGCGGAGCTGGTACGGGGTGTGTGTGTGTGGTGCGCGGAGCTTGTAAAGGGTGTGTGTGTGCGTGAGACCCTAACTCTGGGGGACCATAAATGGATGGAAGAGGATAGCAGGGGAGGGATATAAAAGATAAATATGGGACTCGGAGATAGGGGTTGAGGGTAGGGAAGAGGGGAAAAGGAACAGTGACTGGGGGTTTGGGGGACAGTGAGAGAAATAATGTGCACCGTAGGGGGGGGGCGGGGGAACACAGCAGAGAGAGAGATAGAGTGTGGTTTGATGGACCGTGTTGCCTAAAATTGGAGATTTCAATGTTCATACCATTGTGCTGTAAGCTATCCGAGTGGAATATAAGATTGTGTCTATCTTCCGAATATAAGATGCTGTTCCACCAGTTTGCGTGAGGCCCCTCTCTGGCAATTAAGGAGGCCCCAGAACAGAGAGGTCGGTATCGGAATGTGAGAGGGAGGTTAAAATGGTATTAACCAGGAGATCCAGTCGCCTGGTCTACAGTTGGATGGCTAATGTACAGGGGTCCACAATGGGGCACATAAGCGACTGCGGGAGAACGCAAGGCAGAGCCCAGCGGGTTTCTGGTGATCCTGTCGAACCAGTTGTCATGGGTGTGGGTACACAAAAATGCTGGAGAAACTCAGCGGGTGCAGCAGCATCTATGGAGCGAAGGAAATAGGCAACGTTTCGGGCCGAAACCCTTCTCGGCAGCTACATTACATTCTCCTGTACAACCCATCCCTCCCCAGCCTGCATTCCAGCAGGTCATGGGTGTGGCCCCAGCCAGCAGAGGCGTGAAGCTTACTCATCACTGCTGTGCCATGACCTGTTGGAATGCAGCAGGCTGGGGGAGGGATGGGTTGTACAGGAGAATGGCATGTAGCTGCCTTTCCTCTTGTAGACCCCTCCTTAAAGCCATAGTGCCTTTCACTCACGTTCCTCACGCCAGTCAGTCCTCCTCTTCCATTGCCAGTGAGTGAGGCCGCACACAAACTAGCGGAGCAGCACCTCATGTGGGCGGTACAACCCAAATGTGTGAACATTGAATTCTCCAATTTCAACCAATATGCCCGCACCGTCTTTCCCCACCCTCACTCAATACACTCCCAGTCCTTCCACCATCTCCCACTATCCCAGTCACACTCCTCATCCCCCCCTCTACACTCATCTCCCATCCCAACTCCTCACTTCCCTTTCACCCCCCTCCCCAACCCCTTCCACCCACAACCCTCCCTCAAGCTTTACATTCCACTTCTCGCGTCACTTTTTCACCTCCAGCCGCTGTCACTTACTCCACCAATCACCCCCTCCACCTGTCACTTGCCAGGCTTTGTCCTGCCCTCACCTCTTTCCACCTTTCTCCCCCCCCCCCCCTACACCATCAGTCTGAAGAAGGGTCCTGACCGGAAACGCTGTGTCCATTTCTTCCCTATAGACAATAGGTGCAGGAGTAGGCCATTTGGCCCTTCGAGCCAGCACCGCCATTCACTGTGATCATGGCTGATCATCCTCATTCTGTACCCCGTTCCTGCCTTCTCCCATATCCCTTGACTCTGCTATCTTTAATAGCTCTATCTAACTCTCTCTTGAAAGCATCCAGAGAATTGGTCTCCACTGCCTTCTGAGGCAGAGAATTCCACAGATTCACAACTCTCTGGGTGAAAAAGTTTTTCTCATCTCCATTCTAAATGGCTTACCCCTTATTCTTAAACTGTGGCCCCTGGTTCTGGACTCCCCCAACATCGGGAACATGTTTCCTGCCTCTAGCATGTCTAATCCCTTAATAATCTTGTATGTTTCAATAAGATCCACTCTCATCCTTCTATATTCCAGAGTGTACAAGCCCAGCCGCTCCATTCTATCCACATATGACAGCCCCGCCATCTCGGGAATTAACCTCGTGAACCAATATGAGTTTATTCCGTGAACTAATACGAGGTTAACTCAGTGCTGCCTGACCCACTGAGTTCCTCCAGCACTTTATGCTTTGCTTCAGATTCTAGCGTTTGCCATTCCTTGTGTCTCTGGTGCTGATCTTAGTCTTTCAGTGAGAGATGGGCTCCTGAGCTCCCACATTGGCAAATCATTACCTTCTGTTTGGCTGCACCATGGATGGGATAGTGTGGACATGGGAGGGAGCCTGCCCATGCACAGATATGGGATGGTGGGCTGGGCTGGGCACTGGGTTCTAGGTTGGGATGGGCACTGGGTTCTAGGCTGGGCTGTGGGATGAGATGGGCACTGGGTTCTAGGCTGGGGGCTGGGCTGGGCACTGGGCTTTAGGCTGGGCTGTGGTGGGCAGTAACCAAACAGAGCTTGATTCAGGACCTTTTGGGGGAGCACAGTGACACAGCTGGTAGAGCGGCTACATCACAAGGCAAAAGACTGGGATTCTATCCTAATCTCTGGTGTTTTCTGTGTGGAGATTGCATGTTCTCCCAAAGATATGCATTTCTTCGCTGCTGTGTGCTGGGTCAGCAGGACGAAGGCTGCAGACTCCAATAGGATCAAGAAGGCTGGCTCCATCCTGGGGGCAGAGTTGGTTTCATGGGAGGTTGTCTTGCAGGAGAGGATGCTCCTCAACCTGCGGAGCATCTTGGAAAACACAGCTCACCCCCTCCATGACACACTGGTCAACCTGAGGAGTACCTTCAGCAACAGACTGGTTCCACCAAGATGCAGCACAGAACGCCACAGGAGATCCTTCTTCCATGTGGCTATCAAACTGTAGGAATAGGAATACTTTATTGTCACATGTGACTAAGCAGTGAGATTCTTTGCTTGCATACACAATGTATACAAATAGCAGCCACCTACGATGCTGACAAAGTGACAAAACACACCGGCTCCCCCTTTTGTCATCCCCCACGCCGGATTCTCCATTGTTCTCCCCTCCCCGCCTCCACACTCTCATCGACCTCGCCGCCAATGCGGCCACCAAGGCCTCACCGCTGTCGCCCATGGGCCTCAGCTGCGGGCTCCTTAGGCCGCTCCGCCGACCCAGATTCCAACCTGCGAGGGTCGAACAGAGGCATCAAGGCTCTCTCCAAATAGTTGCTCTCCAAAAGGACACTCGACCTTCCTTGTCCAGCAGCAGCACCGTTGCCAGCTGCACAACTCCTCCCCCTTCTGCCGTGGGGTAGACTCTGAGACAGACCCCTCCCTCCCCAATCTTTGCACATCCCCAATCCTTTCCACTCATCACTTTAACTTCACGTATTTTGTATTTCATGTTTCATGTATTTTGTGTTTTTATGCCTGTTGGCAGATCAATTTACCTACTGGGATGATAAATTTCTATTGTATCGTATTGTTTGTTGGTTAATTGTAAATTGCCTCTAGTGTGTAGGTAAAGTGTTGGTATAGATGGTGAAATCTGATAGAGCAAGTGTGATCGATGGTCAGCATGGACTTGGTGCGCTGAAGGGCTTGTTTCCATGCAGTGACTAAACCTCCACTACACACAACCGCAGGTGTGAAGCACATGGTCGTGGCGTGACACAGCCTTTCCGCCCCACTCGACCATGCCAAACCAGCTGTCTATCTGCTTGTTCTAGTGACTGACTGCTCCAGCTCCCCCCAAACCTTTCTATCCTTGTACCTGTGCAAATGTCTTGACAATGTTATTGTACCTGCCTCAACTACCTCCTCTGGCAGCTTGTTCCATATACCCACGTGTGAAAATATTGTCCCTCAGGTCATTATTAAATCTTTTCCCTCTCACCTTAAACCCATGCCCCAGAGTTTTAGACTCCTGTACCCAGGGGAATGGATTCAGATTGTCATATAAACCAGGGTGTAATGAAGTTCCTAGTTTGCATGAAGCTGAGAGCATGCAGTATACATGGTAATGATATAATAAATACGACAAGACTGGACTCTGACACAGCTTGGTTTTCAATTTTTAGTTCCAGTCTCCCCTGCCCTGGAAAAAACACCGCCATATGGTCGCCACACAGAATATACCCAGCCTACCCAATCTCTCCTTGTAACGATGGCACAGTGGTGCAGCAATAGCGCTGCTGCCTCAGCACCACACACTCGGATTCAATCCTGACCTCGGCTGTTGCGTGTTCTCCCTGTGAACACATGGTCTTCCTCTGGATGCCCTGGTTTCTTCCCACATTCCAAAGATGTGTAGGTTTGTAGGTTAATTAACCTGTAATGTGCACCTAGTGTGTGGGGTATGAAATAGACATAGCATAGCACAGATCGATGGCCGGCGTGAACTCTGTGGGTCAAAGGAGTTATTTCCACGCTGTATTTCTGAACTCTAAACTGAAGCACTCTATTCCAGAAAACATCCTGGAGAATTCCTTCTTCACTTTTTCTATCGTGACCACATCCCTCATGTAATGTGGCAATCCCTACTGTCCACGACACTCAAAGTGCAGTTCTTGATTTGTGCAGCTGCAACACAACATCCCATCTCTGATGCTCTAGGCAGTTTGTAAAGACAAGAGGGGACATATTGATTGGCATGGAGGAGTTGGGCCGAAGGGCGTTTCCATGCTGTATGACTCTATAACAATATGATTTGACTAAATAGCACACAAAGATTTGTACTGTATCTTAGTAAATGTGAGAACAATCAACCGATACTTGCATTCTTCACTCTGGCAGCAGTGAAGTGTCCACAGCTGAAGCATTGATGTTGCCGAGCCTGCTGGCTTTGCAGTGTTCACTATTTCCATTCAATCCTTCAGATCCATGCCATTTATGCTCCATGGAATACAAATCCCATCCTCTGGAATTACTGTATGTGGGACCACTGACCACCCCCCCCCCCCTCCCTTCTCCCTCCCTCCCTCCCTACGTGGAACTTCCACTCCCCTTTCTCCCCGGTGGGAGGGGTCTCTCTGACTACCGGAGGGGGGGGGGGTAGTTTCTCTCCCTGGGGGGGGGGGGGTTCTCTACCTGGGGGGGGGGTTCTCGATCCAGGGGGTGGGGGGAGGGGGTTCTCTACCAGGGGGGTGATTCTCTATCCGAGGGGGGGGTGTACCGGGTGGGGTTTCTACCCAGGAGGGGGGGGGGTTCTATACTCGGTGGTGGGGGGAGGGTTTTCTCTGCCACGAAGGATGGGTTCTCTACACCGGGGGGGGGGGGGGGGGAATCGCTGACCGGAAGTAGACGCAGGCGGTTCGGGCTGCCCGCTCTCGGGCGGCGGGATTTCCGGTGCAGCGGTTGCCTGGAGACGGTTGACAGCGGCGATGGTGCGGAGCGCCCCCAACCTCCCCCCTCATCCTTCCCCCTCACCCTCCTTTCCCCCCTCCCCCTTCTCTTCACCACCTCTCACCCCCATTTCCGTCTTCTCTACCATCACCCCCACCTCCCCTCCTCACCCTCCTCTCCTCACTCCCCCTCCCTCAAGCACCATCTGCTCCTCACACTACTCTCACTCCTCCCTTATCCCCTCCTACTCACACTCTTCTACACCTGCTACCTCACCACGTTCTCCTCTCCCCCTTCATTCACTTGCTCTCCCCTCCAGCCCTCCCTCAACTTTTCTAACCGCACCACTCCCTCACCTCTTCACACCCCCTCCCCTTGCACCATGCTCCCTACCCGTTCCTCTCCATTGCTCCCCACAGACTCCCTTCAGCCACCCTGTTGACCCGACTGAACTGTATCTCCCCCTATGCACTCTCCTTCACCCTCACGTTTGCTCTGCCCCTTCCCCGTGTGCTCTGGCCTTTGTGCTGGGGGTGGGTGCTGACGGCAGTCTGGAGTTACAGGGATGTTCTGGGATTGCTGATGCCATTGTTCAGTAACCGCTCCTGGGCAATGTTAATATTGCAACAGCCAGCATTATCCCTCTCCACAGAGATCACCACCTGCACTTGGACACTGCACAGCCATTTTGACTAACCAGACACATGCTCTCTCTTTCAGAGATGTGCCTTAAACCGATTCCCTGATGTTGTTAACACCATGTCCAGCCGTAAATCCAAATCAGGATCTGGAAAGTCGACCAAAAAGTCCAATCAGCCAGCTAGGAAAGGTATGTAAACTATCTGCCCCCTCAGATGCCAAGCGCACAAAGATGGAGGAGGGAGTGGTCAGAGGGGGTTGTCACTAAGCCACTGACCTCGCCCATCAGCCCTGACTCCAAAGTTTGAAGTGTTGTTGTAACGTGTTGTACAACTTGCACTCAGCAGACACCCCGTTTATAAAGCAAACTCTGCTTCAATAAACCCTTAGCACCTGTGGAGACAGAAACAGAGTTGCTGTTTCGGGTCAGGTCTGATGATCGTGCCTGAGAGTGTGAGAGGAGATTCACCAGGATTATGCCTCGAACGGTGTCTGTTATACATAGTCAGTACAGCACAAGAACAGGCCATTCAGCCCACAATGTCTATGCTGAACACAATGTCAAGAACATCGCTTGTCTACCTGCACATGACCCATATCCATCCAGTCCCTGCATATCCATGTGCCTCTCTAAAAGTCACTTTTAAATGCCACTAACGTATCTGCTTCAACCTCCACCCCCTGCAGCACATTCCAGCACTCACCACCCTCAGGAAAACTTGCCCGGGCATCTTTTTTAAAGTTTAAACTGATGAGGAGAGACTGGAAGCTGGATTTGTTTTCCCAGATGGGGAAGACACTGATGGTGGATCAAAGAGAGAGATATGCTGAACCATGAAGGGGCATAGATAAGCTAGATAGAAGGAAATCTTTCCCTTCAGCACAAGGTATCTAAAAGTGGAGGTCCCAGGTATTGTACTGGTTTATTATTGTCATGTGTACTGAGATTCAGCTTTATTTTGTGTGCTATCCAGGTAGATCATATGATACATGAGTACATCATTGCAGTCATTCCCTCTTCTCCACTCCCCGCTGGGTTCTAGATACAATAGCTTGAAAACATAGCAACAGATTGAAGAATAGCTCATTCAACACTGTTATCAGGCTGTTGAATGTCCATAATGGATATGGGTTACTGGCGAACCCATATCCACCACTGACTCATTCAAATTTCTTGGCACTCACATAAGCAATAACCTAAAATGGAAAATCAATTCAGATCACATTTATAAAAAAGTCAACCAAAAACTTTTCTTTCTCCGTCAGCTCAAGAAGTTCAGAGTGAGGAAACATCTCCTAATCCGATTTTACACAGCCATCATCCAAAGCATGCTCACTTCATCAATAACAGTTTGGTACAGCAGCTTAGACACTCACTCCCGTAATAAACTACAGCGCATTGTCAACAAAGCATCCAAAATCATCAGCACTCCCCTCCCATCAATAGAATCACTCAATCTCAAACGGTCCGTGTCAAGGGTGAAGAAAATCATTTCTGATCCCTCCCACCCAGCTCACCACATCTTCCACCTGTTGCCGTCAGGAAGGCGCTACAGCTCACTGCCCGCCAAAACATCACGATTTAAAAACAGTTTCTACCCATATGCAATTCGAACTCTGAACACTCTATGACAACATCACATAGCCACCTCGTGCATGTACTGTATACTGTATGTTGTTGTGTTTTATGTTATGTTTGACAGGTATCAGCCTATTGTGTAATATCCTGCACTGAACATGAATTCCACCAGCTTGACTGTGTGGTCATTAAATAATCTGAATCTGAATCTGAATCTGAATAAGTCAAGGCGTAGTTGCAATCTTCCAACCTACCTTATTGCGGACCTTGCACCTTTTCTCTGTAACTGTAAATTATGTACTCTGGTATTTTTCTCTTTACAGCACCTTGTGTTTGACCTGATGGTACTCATGGATAATATGATCTGACTGGATAATACACAAACAGATCTTTTTCACCGTTAATCAGTACGTGTGACAATAATTAACCAATACCAATCAGGTTTTGGATGTGCAAAGAGACTTATGGGCAATCTGTGAAGTCCCCCCCCCCAAAGGGAGGGGGGAGGGAAGTAGCCTTCCTATCCAGACATCTTTCCAAATGTGTTTTGAAAGTCATAATTGTGTCTGCTTCTGCAGCTTCCTCTGGCAGCTCGTTCCAAGTACAGACTACCCTCTCAGTGCAAAAGTTGCAAAGGGCTTTGACTATTCAAGATCCAGATCAGTGGGTGTAGGTACTCACTGTAGTTACTGTGCAAGTTCTTTGAGAGAGTGGCTGATGCCATTGAGCTCCACCAAGTATAAAGATAGTTTAAATGTCTGCAAATAATGGAGATGTGGTGTTGTTCACAGGGAGGCAAGAGACCCCAGAGGGCGAGTGAGGTCACACAGCTCAATGCAGCTTGGTCCATGTCAATACCATCCACCTTCACCTTCACCGTTGGTGGGCCCCGGAACAAACTGTCCCTTGTTGTGGCTGGAAGTGAAGGGATCTGTCAGTGGGGAGCCATTCCTTGATCTGCCTGTCCCACTGAGTTACTGTCTCACATTTTGTGTCTATCTCTGAGAGAAAGGAATGAGAAGATAGGTGATAACCAGAGGTAGCATGAACATATACACCCAGTGCACAGGCCAGAGTGCTAGCCAGTGATGGATCCACAGCAGGCTGTGCTGTCACTACACAAAGCAGGAAGGTTACTGTATTAGACTGAGGATGCTGGGGTTCATGGCAAGCCCACACCGCTCCCCACAGTCCACTGGCACATCCCCCTCACCCCTTCTCTTCTGACCGCTTGTGGCAGGACAATGTCCAGGCATGCACAGATAAACTGATTCTAAGTGAAATAAATAGAAATGGTGAAAGGTGGAAAAGATGGACACAGAGTCCTCGTGTCCTTGTGCAGAGAAGCTTTTGATAAAGTGCCGTTTAACCATTGATTAAACAAAATGACAGTACAGTGTGGAGGCTGCTGTTTCTTGAGGATTGATCATCTGACAAAAAAAAAACAGATGCATGAACAGGCAGGGAACAGATGGATGCAGACCATATCTGGACAGAAAGGATTTGTTTAATTTGTCATCTGAGCCGAAGGGCCTGTTACTGTCCTGTTAGAACATAGAACAGTACAGCACAGGAACAGGCCCACAAGGTCAATGCCAATCACGATGCTGTTAAACTAATCTCCTCTGGCTGCACATGACCCATATCCCTCCATTCCCTGCATATCCATATGTCTATCAGACTGAAGAAAGGTCCTGACCCGAAATGTCACCCACTTCGAATAAAAACAGAAAATACTCGGCAGGTCAGGTAGCATCAGTTGAAGGAAAAAACAGAGTTAATTGTTTCAGGTTAGAGTCTCCTCATCCTGAAACATTGGCCTCCCTTTGATCTGGTATTTTGTTGGTTCACATGCTTGATCAATGGTGTTTTATCATTAATGTTTAATTATTATTGGTGTTTAGTGTTTTCTGAGTCATTCGTAACTGTCACTGTATGTCATGTTGTTACTTGTGGGCAGAGCACCAAGGCAAATTCCTTGTATGTGATTACTTGGCCAATAAACTTACTTACTTACTTACTTACTTACTTACTTACTTACTTACTTACTTACTTCTCTCTCTGCAGATGCTGCCTGACCTGCCGAGTACTTCCAGCATTTTCTGTTTTGTTTCAACTTTCCAGCATGTGTAGTCCTGACCCGAAATGTCACCCATTCCGAATCTCGACCCAAAACAGCACCCATTCCTTCTCTCCAGCTGAGTTACTCCAGAATTTTGTGTCTCTCTTCGGTGTAAACCAGCATCTGCAGTTCCTTTCTACACATTCTGTCTTCATTAACTCATTTACTTCTCTGGTGTTTCTTTATCCCTTAGATGTGGGAACACGCACCCACAATCCCACCACTTCCGGACGCAACAAGCCCAAAAATGAGAAGGCAAAGTTTGATCGTCAGTTAACCCAAGTTGAAAGCAGTGAAACCACAGAAGGTAATGTGCATCTCCCGTGCTGAGTGCTTCAGGCTCCAAGAGCAAGGGACAATGAGTGGGAAGAGAAAGTGAGGGAAGTCAGTGCTGAAAAGTTGCGAGAGGTGAGTGTAGTGCGAGAGGAAGTTAGGATGAAGCCACGTGTCCATGGCTGCCGCCTATACAACCAGGGACTTGCCTAATTTGGCTCAGAGGTCTTACCTTGCCCTCTCTCTCTCTCTCTCCCTCCCTCTCTCTCTCTCTCTCTCCCCCCCCCCAGTGTGTTGCCGGGTATGAGAGTGTCCAGGCTCCCCGCTGTGCCTCAGTCCTCCTCACTACCAGCCTCCTGGCCTACAGCAGCCCTGCGCCTGCCCTCAGATCCTCACTCTCCCTCTCCTTCCTGAGAGTTAAGAGCTGCGAGTGTTTGATTGTCCTATGTTATCAGTAATGGAACAATGAAAATCTTACTGTAGTTTTACAGGCCCGTTAACACAATACAACAAAATAAATAAATATACAATCATCAATAAAGTAGTAATCAGTAATACTAGTTAACCAGACCATAACAGTGCAAAATCCAAGTACACAACCTTTGTTAGAGTCGATCTGGCTTCTGTCAGCAAAATTAGATCCCCCACTGTCAACAGCCATTGATATGTTGAGGGCATTGCAAGGACATACACAGGAACCTTACAATACTGAAGGAGATGCTTCTATCATTGTGTCTGTGCCATCTCTCTGAAAGAGCTGTGCTCTGGCTCCACTGCCCTGCTCTTTCTCACAATCTGCATATTTCCTACGATCAGTCTAATGCATCTTTGAAAAATGCTACTGAATGTGTCCCATGCATCCATCCAGCCTCGCATTCCAGTCTCACAGCATTGACATATTCTCTCTTCTGACCACTGGGCTTAGATCCAATTAAATCTCTTGTCATTGATCTGGCTGCCAGTGAGAAATCCCTCTCCTTTTGTACCTTCTTGACATAAGTTTCAAATATTAGAGAGATCTGGCACCACAGGAAGATAGGGTAATGATCCGTAAAAGCATTGAGTATTGAAGTTGGGATGTTATGTTACAGTTGTACAAGAGGTTGGTAAAGCCACACTTTCAATATTGTGTTCATTGTGTTCACCCTGCTATAGGATAGACAACATTAAGCTGGAAAGATTGCCGAGAAGATGTACAAGAATGTTGCCAAGACTCGCGGGATATTATGTTATAGTTGTACAGGATGTTGGTGAGGCAGCACGGAGTATTATATACACTTTTGGTCACCCTGCTATATCAAAGGTGCCGTTAAATTGGAGAGTGCGGAAAGATTTGCAAGGATGTTGCCAGGACTCGAGTGCCTAAGCTATTGGGAGAGGTTGAGCAGGCTAGGACTTTATTCCTTGGAGAACAGCTGGTTGAGGGGTGATCTTATAGAGGTGTATAAAATTATGAAGCGAATAAGTAGGGTGAATGCTCAGGGTCTTTTGCCCAGGGTAAGGGAATAAAGAACAGGAGGATATAGGTTTAAGGTGAGAGGGGAAAGACTTAATAGTAATCTTTTAAGCGACAACTTTTCATAAGATCATATCATAAGATAATGTGATAGGAGCAGAATTAGGCCAATCGGCCCAACAAGTCTACTCCGCCATTCAATCATGGCTGATCTATCTCTCCCTCCTAACCCCATTCTCCTGCCTTCTCCCCACAACCTCTGGCACCCGTACTAATCAAGAATCTTTCTATCTCTGCCTTCAATATATCTACTGACTTGGCCTCCACAGCCTTCAGTGGCAAAAAAATCCACAAATTCACCACGCTCTGTCTGAAGAAATTCCTCCTCATCTCCTTTCTAAAAGAACGTCCTTTAATTCTGAGGCTATGACATCTAGTCCTAGACTCTCCCACTAGTGGAAACACCCTCTCCATATCCACTCTATCCAAGCCTTTCACTATTCTGCACGTTTCAATGAAGTCCCCCCTCATTCTTCTAAACTCCAGCGAGTACCGGCCCAGTGCCGTCAAATGCTCACCATATGTTAACCGACTCATTCTTGGGATCATTTTTGTAAACCTCCTCTGGACCCTCTACAGAGCCACCACATGCTTACTCAGATATGGTGTCCAGAATTGCTCACAAAATTCCAAATGCTGCCTTACCAGTGCCTTATAGAGCCTCAGCATTACATCCCTGTTTTTGTACACATCCTCTCGAAATAAATGCTATCACTTTGTTTGCTTTCTTTACTACCGATTCGACTTGCAGATTAACTTTTTGGGAATCCTGCACCAGCACTCCCAAGTCACTTTGTATCTCCGATTTCTCGATTCGCTCCCCATTTAGAAAATAATCTGTGCCTTTATTCCTACTACCAAAATACATGACTCCACACTTTGCGACACTATATTTCATCTGCCACTTCTCTGCCCACTCTCCCAACCTGTCCAAGTCCTTCTGTAGTGTTCCTGCTTTCTCTGCACTACCTGCTCCTTCACCTATTTTCATATAATCCGCAAACTTGGCCACAAAGCCTTCAACCACCCCGTCCAAATCATTAAGTTACAACGTGAAGAGCAGTGGCCCCAGCACTTAGCCCTGCGGAACTCTGCTAGTCACTGGCAGCCAACCAGAAAAAGCCCCCTTTATTGCCACTCTTTTCCTTCTGCCATCCAGCCAACCTGATATCCATGCTAGTATCTGCCCTTTGATACCATGGGCTCTCATCTTACTTAGCAACCTCACGTGTGGCACCTTATCAAAGGTTTTCTGAAAATCTAGGTAAATAACATGTACTGTCTGTCCTGCTATTTACTTCTTCAAAGAATTCCAGCAAATTTGTCAGGCAAGACCTCCCCTTCACAAAGCTATGCTGACCGGCTTATTTTATCGTGAACTTCTAAATACTCCGTAACCTCATCATTTGCATACATTGGGTACACAGCAAAGAATTTCACTGTGCCTAGTCACATGTGACAATAAAGTATCCATTCCATTCCTTTACAATGTACTCTAAAATCTTACCAACCACTGAAGTCAGACTAACCGGCCTATAGTTCTAACTATTCTGCTTTGCTCCCTTCTTGTGCAACAGGATAATATTGGCAATTTTCCCATCATCTGGAACCACTCCTGACTCTAGTGATTCTTGAAATATCACTATCAATGCCTCCACAATCTCTAAAACCACAGGTGACTTATCCACCTTCAGCCCTTTCAGCTTCCAAAGCACCTTTTCCCTAGTAATAGCCACTCCACTAACTTCCACCTCCTGACTCTCTTGAAAATTTCAGGCACGTTGCTGGTGTCTTCCACTGTGAAAACTGATTCAAAACAATTATTCAACCCCTCTGCCATTTCTTTATTCCTCGTTATCTTTACTCCTGCATCATTCTCCAGCGGCCCAACGTCCACTCTTGCCTCTTTCTTACTCTTTATATAACTGAAGAAACTCTTGCTATCCTCTTTTATATTATTGGCTAGCTTACCTTCATATTTCATCTTTCTCCCCATATTGTCTTTTTAGTTACCTTCTGTAACTAAGAAATTAGAAAAGCTAAAAGAAGATATGAGGTTGCTTTGGCAAGTAAGGTGAAAGTAAATCCAAAGGGTTTCTACAGCTATATTAATAGCTAAAGGATAACAAGGAATAAAATTGGTCCATTAGAGAGTCAGAGTGGACAGCTATCTGCAGAGCCAAAAGAGATGGGGGAGATATTGAACAATTTCTTTTCTTCGGTATTTACGAAGGAGAAGGATATGGCATTATGTGAGGTAAGGGAAACAAGCAGAGTAGCAATGGAAACTGTGAGATTCAAAGAAGAGGAGGTGCGGACACTTTTTAAAAATATGAAAACGGATAAGTCTCCAGGTCCTGACAGGATATTCCCTAGGACATTGAGGGAAGTTAGTGTAGAAATAGCAGGGGCTATGACAGAAATATTTCAAATGTCATTAGAAACGGGAATAGTGCCGGAGGATTGGCGTACGGCGCATGTTGGTTCCGTTGTTTAAAAAGGGTTCGAAGAGTAAACCTAGCAATTATAGACCTGTTAGTTTGACGTCAGTGGTGGGCAAATTAATGGAAAGGATACTTAAAGATAATATATATAAGCATCTGGATAAGCAGGGTCTGATTAGGAACAGTCAACATGGATTTGTGCTGGAAGGTCATGCTTGACTAATCTTCTTGAATTTTTCGAAGAGGTTACTAGGGAAATTGATGAGGGTAAAGCAGTGGATGTTGTCTATATGGACTTCAGTAAGGCCTTTGACAAGGTTCCTCATGGAAAGTTGGTTAAGAAGATTCAATTGTTGGGTATTAATGGTGGAGTAGCAAGATGGATTCAACAGTGGCTGAATGGGAGATGCCAGAGAGTAATGGTGGATGGCTGTTTGTCAGGTTGGAGGCCGGTGACTAGTGGGGTGCCTCAGGTGTCTGTGTTGGGTCCACTGTTGTTTGTCATGTACATCAATGATCTGGATGATGGTGTGGAAAATTGGATTAGTAAGTATGCAGATGATACTAAGATAGGTGGTGTTGTGGATAATGAAGTAGATTTTCAAAAGTCTACAGAGAGATTTAGGCCATTTGGAAGAGTGGGCTGAAAGATGGTAGATGGAGTTTAATGCTGACAAATGTGAGGTGCTACATCTCGGCAGGACAAATCAAAATAGGACGCACACGGTAAATGGTAGCGAATTGAGGAATGCAGTTGAACAGAGGGATCTAGGAATAACTGTGCATAGTTCCCTGAAGGTGGAATCTCATGTAGATAGGGTGGTAAAGAAAGCTTTTGGTGTGCTGGCCTTTATAAATCAGAGCATTGAATATAGAAGTTGGGATGTAATGTTAAAATTGTACAAGGCATTGGTGAGCCAATTCTGGAGTATGGAGTACAATTTTGGTCGCCTAATTATAGGAAGGATGTCAACAAAATAGAGAGAGTACAGAGGAGATTTACTAGAATGTTGCCTGGGTTTCAGCAACTAAGTTACAGAGAAAGGTTGAACAAGTTAGGTCTTTATTCTTTGGAGCGCAGAAGGTTAAGAGGGGACTTGATAGAGGTCTTTAAAATTATGAGCGGGTTAGACACAGTGGACGTGGATAAGCTTTTCCCCTTGAGAGTAGGGAAGATTCAAACAAGGGGACATGACTTGAGAATTAAGGGACAGAAGTTTAGGGGGAACATTAGGGGGAACTTCTTTACTCAGAGAGTGGTAGCTGTGTGGAATGAGCTTCCAGTGGAATTGGTGGAGGCAGGTTCGATGTTATCCTTTAAAAATAGATTGGATGGGTATATGGACGGGAAAGGAATGGAGGGTTATGGTCTGAGTGCAGGTAGATGGGACTAGGGGGAAGTATTTATTTTTAATTTTAAAAAATTAAAAAAAATGTTCGTCACGGTCTTGAAGGGCCGAGATGGCCTGTTTCCGTGCTGTTATGGTTATATAGTTATGGTTATATGGTTATATGTTGTTCTTTAAAAGCTTTGTAATCCTCTGGCTTCCCACTAATCTTTGCAATGTTATATGCCTTCTCTTTTAGTTTTATAGTATCCTTGACTTTTCTTGTCAGCCACGGTCGCCTCTTTCTCTCCCTAGAATCTTTCTTCCTCTTTGGAATAAAAAGATCCTGCATCTTCCGAATTATTCCCAGAAATTCCTATCATTGCTGTTCCACTGTCACCCCTGCTAGGGTCCCTTTCCAATCAACTTTGGCCATTCCGACATTCAATTTCACCTTCTCCCTCTCAAATTGCAGACTAAAACTTATCATGTTGTGGTCATTACCTCCTAATGGTTCCTTTATCAAATCCGGCACATTCCAGAACTCTAAATCCGGAATTGCCTTTTCCCTGGTAGGCTCCACTACAAGCTGCTCTTAGAATCCATCTCGGAGGCACTCTACAAATTCCCTTTCTTGGAGTCCAGTACCAACTTGATTTTCCCAGTCTACCTGCGTATTGAAATCTCCCATGACCACCGTAGCATAGCCTTTCTTACATGCCAATTGTATCTCCTGATGTAACTTGTTTCCTATATCCTGGCTGCAGTTTGGGAGCCTGTAAATGTCTTTTACCCTTACAATTTCTCAGCTCTATCCACAAAGTCTACATCTTCTGATCCTTGTCACCCCTTGCTAAGGACTGAATATCATTTCTTACCAACAGAGCTACCCTACCCCCTCTGCCCACCTGTCTGTCTTTCCGAAAATAGAACTTTTCACACAGACCGTGATGGTCACATGGAACGGTAGTTGTTGTGGGAGGTACAATAACAACATTTAAGTTACATGGGAGAGGTACATGAATAGAAAAGGTTTACAGGGATTTGGACCAGGCACAGGCACAGGCACAGGCATACGGGGACTAGCTTGGAAGGACATCTTTATTGGCATGGATGTCGTATGACTTTCTAAACTCGATTCTGTCACCTTAAACCTAACACTGCTTAACTTTCCTTAAAAGATTCCATGCAAACAGTTGTTTACGAAAGAACTGCAGATGCTGGAAAATTGAAGGTAGACAAAAATGCTGGAGAAACTCAGCGGGTGAGGCAGTATCTATGGAGCAAAGGAAATAGGCGACGTTTCGGGTTGAGACCCTTCTTCAGAAGAAGTGTCTCGCTCCATAGATGCTGCCTCACCCGCTGAGTTTCTCCAGCATTTTTGTCTACCATGCAAACAGTTAATGAGTCAGGTGTAAGTTATTCAGCAGTTTTATTTCACAATTGTTAGCAAACACGGGATTGGGAGGGGAATGTTTCACCCCTGACTTCAAATGCTTTCTGCAGAGATTACAGGTTCAGTCCATAAATTCTGACACACAGGGAACATCATTGTGTATCATCGACTTCCTGCAACAGTGTAGCTTGCCTTCACAAACGACGCGCCATACTCACACTGCAATGTTTATTCAACACTTCAAACTCTGGCTGAGCTGTACACAGGAATTACAGGTTGCAGAGTGTTTCTGATACAATGGGTGTGGGCTGTTCCTCAACGGCAGAGGAACAAAGTCCTGCCCTTCCTTCTCGCCCCAGCTCCCCTTTCCAACCCTGTCTAGCACTTGACATTGAATCTCCAACAGAGTACATTCTGTGCCTTTGCTATTCTCTCTCTCTTGTCTTGCAACCAGTTGATACTTGAGAGGATGATCGGGTGATATCGGAATTGCGAGTAGTTTCAGCATTTCAGGCCAGTCGAACATTTAGTAAGATCATGGCTGGTCTGATTAAGGTCTCAAATCCACGTCCCCTCCACTCCCAGAAAGTCTTTCATCCCTTGCTCACCATCTCCCACTGGCTTAAACATGCTCTCAGACTCTGCCTCTACTGCCCTTTGAGGAATGGAATTCTAAACACCGTCGGCCTCTCGGAGAAGCACAAGAGGTACGGTAAATTTTTCTTGAAGCAGTTTGCTTCTAAGCTGTGTTAACTGCTCTTCCACAACTGTCTTGGTGACAAAGTCTGATCCAAGCCAACAAAAAAATGGACTTAGCAGGTTAGGCTGCATCTATGGAGAGAGGTAAACTATTTCAGGTTAACAACCATTTCAGCTGAATTAAATGTTTAGTTTAGTTTAGTTTAGAGATAGAGCATGGAAACAGGCCCTTCAGCACAGCAAGTCCACGCCGACCGACAATCACCCATACACAGGTTCTATGTGCCAATTAACCTACAAATCTGCACGACTTTGGAATGTGGGAGGAACCTGGAGGAAACCCACACGGTCACAGGGAGAACATAGAAACTCCATACAGACTTATGGTCAGGATTGAACTCCATACAGACATATAGTCAGGATTGAACCCGGGTCGCTGGTGCTGTAAGGCAGCAACTCTACGCTGTGTCACTGTGCTGCCTACTAACCGAATGGCTGACTGTAACCTTTGGAGTGGGGCAAAACTCCAGCTATTGCCGTGACAACAGCAGGGTGTTATTTTACTGGAATCTAACTGTAAAGGTAATGATGTGGACCAGCTTTCTCAACTGCAAGCTGACATTTCATCACCACTGCCTCCACTGAACTTGCACACGTATCAAATAATTAGGCAAGGAAAGAACAGACAGTGTGTTTGTGAGAATCCTTTACACTTGGTCACCACAATCACCATTATTTTTCAGGCAGAAGAGAGAGAGAGGATTTCATGTGTGACTATCCCACTAGCATTTGGAGCAGGCCCCAGTTCCATAACACACCAGCAACCACAACCTGCACGTGCCCAAGCGATCAGAACAAAACTGCTCCCACCTCCAGATCAAGGACAACAGAGGACAAAACTGCTCCCACCTCCAGATCAACAAAGACAACAGAGGATCGCTGGGATGAGAATTGGCCAGAGTATCCCATCAGCCAAGCCGGACAAGAGAGTGAAAGGCCTAACATTGAGTCCCAGGTGAAAGAGGCCATTGCCTCTGGGCTGTCACAATCAAATGATACCTTCCAGAAGAAGATAGACCTGCTTCAGGACGCATTTGAGACAAACAGCAGAAAAACTCAGAGGGCTATGGGACAGATGTGTAACTCCATGAACAGGGTGAAGGTCAACCTGGAGATGGTGGACTCCACGCTGGAGACTATGAATTCCCGTCTGGTGGAATTTCAGAGGGGCATTAAGACCGGACTGAAGGAGCTGACTGTGGAGGTCGGCCACCTAGCATCTACACTTGCGTGGAACGGCAGAAACTCCCGGGATAATTTGGCCCCCAGGAGCCTGCCATTCTATGGCATGGCGTCGCCACAGTCTGTGCCCGATACGTTGTTGCACGGACGGTGAGCACCCACCACAACAGCAAAGGCAATCGCACGCTTCACCCCTGGGACAAGGCCCAAGATCATGAATAAAATACTGGAAAAAAACCTCTTGTGTTGTTTGCCCTAGGAAATAGGAAAAGGATTAAGCCTGGAATTAAGGTCACATTTAGGCTATAACATGACATTCTCATCATCTTCAATCTTCAGGGATTGCCAATGAGAAGTTGAGTGGTAGAACCTGGGCATATTATGCCCAACCCATGTACTCTTTGACAGGAGCTATACCTGGCTGTTCTGAACAGAGAACAGCACAGGAATTGGCCCTTCAGCCCACGATATCTGTGCTCACTATGATCTGTGCTGACTGTCCTGACAAATCCCATGCACCATAATCAATATCCCTCCCTATTCCTGCCTGTTCACATGCCTGTATAACTGGATCTTCACTGCCACTATCATCTCTGCTTCCACCATCTCCACTGGTAGTACATTCCAGGCACTTACATCGTACATCTCCTTTCCACTCTCACCTTAAACCTACCCACTGAGGGTTTTCACATATCCACGCTTGGAGAAAAGACTGTCCACCTAATCTGTGCTTCATTATTTTATATATTCCATCAAGTATTTTATATATATAATTTTATATATTCTATCCTCAAATTCTGGTGCTCCAGAGGAAACAATCTAAGTCTGCCTAACCTCTCCTTGTAGCTAATGCCCTCCTATCCAGGCAGCATCCTGGTAAAGCCATCACATCCTTCCTGTAATGGGGTGCCAGAACTGCACGCAATACTCCAAATGTGGCCAAAACCCAGATTGAGTGTTTCAAGCTGAGGAAAATACAAATATTAACAGTTTAGGAGCCATGAGAACAGAAAGATCAATGTCACAATGACTTTCTACCGGTAGGCAAAGTCTAAGCAAGCCAGATAGGGGACACTTTTGACAGGAGCAAAGACAGGCATTTCTGTGTCCGAGAATGAGGCTCTAAGATGGTAAACCAGCATCTGCAGTTCCTTGATTTTACTCTAGGATGATGTGTTGCCTCCATTGTGCCAGGGTCAAGGATGTGTCTGTAGGAGCAGCAGACATTCTGGGAGAGGAGGGTGACCAGCCACAGGTCATTGTCCAAATTATTACTAATGGATACAAGCAGAAAGAGAAGGTCAGTCATAGTGTCGTACAGCACTGAATCTGGCCCTTCGGCCCAACCTGCCCTTGTGCACCACGATGCCCCATAGACACATCTGTCTGTGGCCCCAAATCTTTCTTATCCAGGTTGAAACAAGGAACTGCAGATGCTGGTTTACAAATAGACAGATGGTGCAAGAGTAACTCAGCGGGTCAGGCAGCATCTGTGGAGAACATTGATAGGTGACATTTCACAGAGTGCAGGTGCAACTCAGCGGGTCAGGCAGCATCTCTGGAAAACATGGATAGGTGACGTTTGTGGTCAGGACTCTTCTTCAGACTGATTGTGGGGGGTGAGGAAGAAGGTTGGAAGAGAGGTGGGGCAGGACAAAGCCTGGCAGGTAATCCATGAATACAGATAAGGCCCCCCTCTGATAGGCAGAAGGTTGGACATACGTTAGAGATGAAAAGTTAGGAGGTATGAAAAAAAAGAATTGACGAGTTGTGAATTGTGAAGCTAGAAGAAGGAATGTAGGTGGAAGGGGCAGGGGTGAAATAGGTCTAGGTCCAGGTGGGGCACAGGGGGAGAGGGAGTGGGGAAGAAACAAGGGTGGTGGAAGAAGCAAGGGGTGGGGGAAGGTTTGTAATCTAAATTTGGAGAGTTCAATGTTTATACCATTGGGTTGTAAGCTTCCCAAGTGGAACATGAGGTGTTGATACTTCAATTTGCATGTGGCCTCTCTCTGGCAATGGAGGAGGCCCAAGACTGAAAAATCAGTGTGGGAATGGGAAGAGGAGTTAGGAACCGAGAGATCCAACAGGCCTTGGTGGACAGAGAGCAAGTCTACGCATGCAGAGGAACAGATAGGTCAGCAGATTATGGCAAGGTGCAAAGCAACAGGGTTGTCGTAGTGGGTGACTAATTTTCCCAATATTGACCGGGACTTCCTTGGTGCAGAAATTGTTAGATATATGTCAGAGTTTTTTTTGACACAATATGGGGGGAGGGGTTGACAAATTGGTAGTATGAACAAGGAGTTAAAGGGGAAGTGAGTGCAGGAAAAGTTACAAAAGACTCCGAATTAATGGGAAGGAAAGTTCGAGAAGGGCTAAGAGAGTAAGGTCAAGGGCAATAGTGACCAGTGCGAGAGGGGAAGTGAATACCGAAGTTAAAGTGTTGTATATGAATCTGTGAAGTATAAGAAATAAAGTGGATGAGCTTGAGGCTCAGTTAGAAATTGGCAAGTATGATGTTGTGGAAATTACAGTCATGGCTGCAAGAGGACTAGGGTTGGGAACTGAATATTCAGGGATATACGTCCTATCGAAAAAAACAGACAGGTATGCAGAAGGGATGGGGTAGCTCTGTTGCTAAGGAATGAAATTCAGTCCCTTGCGAGGGATGACATAGAATCAGGAGATGTAAAGTCTATGGATAGAAGTGTGTAATTGTAAGGATAAAAATACCTTATTGGGAGTTATCTACAGCCCCCGAACAGTAGCCTGGATATAGGGTGCAAGTTGAATCAGGAGTTAAAATTGGCATGTAGCAAAGGTAATTCTATGGTGGTTATGGGAGATTTCAGCATGCAGGTAGACTGGGAAAATCAGGTTGGTACTGGACCCCAAGAAAGGGAGTTTATGGAGTGCCTCCAAGATGGATTCTTAGAGCAGCTTGTACTGGAGCCTACCAGGGAGAAGGCAATTCTGCATTCAGTGTTGTGCAATGAACCGGATTTGATAAGAGAACTCAAGGTAAAGGAGCGATTCGGTGGTAGTGACCATAATATAAGTTTTTTTTATTTTTTTAATAATCTTTTTATTGGAAGCAAGCACATATCATAATAAAAACATTTCATGTATATCAGTCATACATTATACATATTATCAGTTATGAATTGGTTCTGCTTCTAGTTTTTTTTTAATAGATAGAAAGTGAGAAAGGAAGGGGGGAAAAAAAAGAAAGCAAATGGCATAATAAAAAAGAATGGAATAATTTACTAATAATACATCATTGGAGATAGGTGCGTAGATTATAAAATTTAACTTTTCATCTAATCCTAAATACGAGCTTCAGTTAAGATCTCGTGCTGAATCTACCCCTTCAAATAGTCAATGAATGGAGACCATATTCTGACAAAAAGTTATTGTTTGTCCCATTAAGACAAGTCTAATTCTTTCCAAGTGTAGGGTCTCCGACATTTCCATAATCCACATTTTAATTGCAGGGATTATAGGGCCTTTCCAAAATTTGAATATTAATTTTTCCCCAGTTATTATACTATAGTCGAGAAAGTTTCTTTGGCTTGTTGTGAGTGTTAGGCTTTGTTCTGATATTCCTAGTATTATTAGTTTTGAATCAGGATCCAATTGGGTATTGATAACTTCAGAAATTATTCTAAAAATATCAATCCAGAAATTTTTGATTTTTATACAATTTACATAATATGATAAGTTTTAATCTACAATTTGAGAGGGAAGTAAATCGGAGGTGTCAGTATTATAGTTGAGCAAAGGGGACTATGGAGGCATGAGGGAGGAGCTTGCCAAACTTCACTGGAAAGAGATCCTAGCTGGGTTGACAGTGGAACAACAATGGCAGGTACTTCTGGGAATAATACAGAAGGTGCAGGATCAATTCATTTCAAAGAGGAAGAAAGATTCTCAGGGGAGTAAGAGGCGACCTTGGCAGACAAGGGAAGTCAAGGACAGTATATAAATAAAAGAGAAGTATAACATAGCAAAGATGAGCAGGAAGCCAGAGGATTGGGAAACTTTTAAAGAGCAACAAAAGATAACTAAAAAGGCAGTATGGGGAGAAAAGAGGTATGAAGGTAAGCTAACCAAGAATATAAAGAAGGTTAGTAAAAGCTTCTTTAGGTATGTGAATAGGAAAAAATTAGTTAAGACAAATGTGGGTCCCTTGAAGACAGATACAGGTGAATTCAAAATGGGGAACAAGGAAATGGCAGATGAGTTGAACAGGTACTTTGGATCTGTCTTCACTAGGGAAGACACAAATAATCTCCCAGATGTACTAGTAGTCAGAGGACCTAGGTGATGGGGGAATTGAACAAAATTCACATTAGGCAGGAAATGGTGTTGGGTAGACTGATGGCATTGAAGGCTGATAAATCCCCAGGGCCTGATGGTCTGCATCCCAGGGTACTTAAGGAAGTGACTCTAGAAATCGTGGACGCATTGGTGATCATTTTCCAATGTTCTATAGATTCAGGATCAGTTCCTGTGGATTGGAGGGTAGCTAATGTTATCCCACTTTTTAAGAAAGACGGGAGAGAGAAAACAGGGAAGTAAAGACCAGTTAGCTTGACATCGGTGGTGGGGAAGATGCTGGAATCAATTATAAAAGATGAAATAGCAGCATATTTGGATTGCAGTAACAAGATCGGGCCGAGTCAGCATGGATTTACAAAGGGGAAATCATGCTTGACTAATCTTCTGGACTTTTTTGAGGATGTAACTAGGAAAATGGACATGGGTGAGCCAATGGATGTAGTGTACCTGGACTTTCAGAAACATTTGATAAGGTCCCACATAGGAGATTAGTGGGCAAAATTAGGGCATATGGTATTGGGGGTAGGGTGCTGACATGGATAAAAATTGGTTGGCAGACAGGAAACAAAGAGTAGGGATTAACTGGTCCATTTCAGAAAGGCAGGCAGTGACTAGTGGGGTACCACAAGGCTCGGTGCTGGAACCGCAGATATTTACAATATATATTAATGATTTAGATGAAGGGATTAAAAGTAACACTAGCAAATTTGCAGATGACACAAAGCTGGGTGGCAGTGTGAACTGTGAGGAGGATGCTATGAGGGAGGATGCAGGGTGACATGGCAGATGCAGTTTAATGTGGATAAATGTGAGGTTATCCACTTTGGTGGCCAAAACAGGAAGGCAGAGTATTATCTAAATGGTATCAAGTTGGGAAAAGTGGAAGTACAAAGGGATCTGGGAGTCCTTGTTCATCTGTCACTGAAAGTAAGCATGCAGGTTCAGCAGGCAGTGAAGAAAGTGAATGGCATGTTGGCCTTCATTAATAAGAGGAGTTGAGTATAGGAGCAGAGGTCCTTCTGCAGTTGTACAGGGCCCTAGTGAGACCACACCTGGAGTATTGTGTGCAGTTTATGGTCCCTAATTTGAAGAAATACATTCTAGCTGTGGAGGGAGTGCAGCATCGGTTCACGAGGTTAATTCCCAGGATTGCGGGACTGTCAAATGTTGAAAGAATGGAGTGATTGGGCTTGTGTTCACTGGAATTTAGAAGGATGAGAGGGTATCTTATTGAAACATATAAAATTATTAATGGATTCATGCTAGAGGCAGGAAACATGTTCCCGATGTTGGGAGAGTCCAGAACCAGGGGCCACAGTTTAAGAATAATGGGAGGCCATTTAGAACATAGATGAGAAAAAACGTTTTCACTCAGAAGGCAGTGGAGGCCAAATCTCTGGATGCTTTCAAGAGAGAGGTAGACGGAGCTCTTAAATATAGCAGAGTCAAGGGATATGGGGAGAAGGCAGGAACGGGGTACTGATTGGGGATGATCTGCCATGATCACAGTGAATGGCGGTGCTGGCTCGAAGGGCAAAATGGCCTACTCCTGCACATATTGTCTATTGTCTATTATCTATATGCCGATAGCCCAACCATACTCAACCTTATTTGGGGAGATGAACCTTTCAGGTGATTGGGGTTTCTGTGGGAAAGCATTTGGTGAACAGTGACCATAACTCATTAAGTTTTAACTGAGTGGTCAGGCAGCATGTCTGGAGATAAGTAACTCAGCAGGTCAGCTTGCCTTAAACATCACCTAATCCTTTTCTCCTGAGATGCTGCCTGACCCACTGAGTTACTCCAGCTTTATTCAATGTAAACCAGCATCTGCAGTTCCTTCCTACTTGTTAGTTTTTAAGGTAGTTATGGAAAGGTAGATAAGGTTGGACCTTGGGAATGGAACTGCTAATGTGGGGTAAGGGAAATGACAACGTCATCAGGCAGGAGCTTGGGAGAATATGTTGGGAGCAGATCTTATCATATAAGTCCACATGTGATATGTGGGAAGAGCAGCTGACCGGATTTCAATGCCAACATGATCCTGTGAGGAAGGAAGATGAGGCTGGATGGGTCTGGAAGCTTGGGATGACAAAAGTGGTTGCAAATTTTGTCAAAAGAATAAGGAAGCATATTAAGGTTTAGGAAGATGAAATCAGACAGGGCCCTTAACGGATATAAAGAAAGCAGAAAAGAACCGAAGCAAGGAATGAAAAGGGTCAAAAGTGGGCATGAAATGCATGAGTCGCATTAAGGAAAATCCACCTTTTACAGCTAATGGCATCTTTCCTACAGCAGGAAAAAAACTGAACACAATACTCCAATTCCAACCTCGCCAAAGTATCGTCCCAACTTCCACACTCAATACCCTGACTGATGAAGGCCAGTGTGCCTCCCTCAATCACCTGCTACAGCACCCACTTGCAGGGATCTAAGTATGGTTGAGGTTAGAGCCCAGGGACAGGTGCACTGGGCAGATCATTGGGAGCTGGGAATGGTGGTAGATCCATGGAACCGCATGACGTTGGGACTCCCCTCCCTAAAGCTGACCACACGACCCTCACCATTGGTGAAACCCCTGTTCTGGGCCAGGCTCGGCAACTCTGAGGTCCAGTGGGTGAGTAGGAGGAGGATTGGCTGTGCATTGTCCACTCCCTCAAGCCCTGGCAATGCTCCACCCCAGCAGAAACCATACTGCCAGTCAGCAGGACCTTGTCTCTCCCCAGGGAAGTCGGCCATCACCATCCAGTGTGCCTTCCGGCAGTACCAGGCACGCAAGGAACAGGCCAGGCGCCGGGAGGAGAGGGAGCAATACGAGGAGACGATGGAGAAACTGGAGAGAGAGGTGGGAACTCCGCCAACCACAGCCCCCAGCCCCCGCCACACCATGTACCCTCTGCCTCACTCCTCCCCCAGCCCCAGTCATTCCTGCCCTTCCACAGTGTTACAATCCATGACCAGCTTGTCCAATGTTGCAGCACCCACTTTAAGCTGCCCCTCCCACAGTGCGGCGCTCCCTCAGTACTCAGTTTTATTTTAACCAAAAATAATGTAATCAATTATTTACAATAATACTTGATTTACAATAATATTATTTACAATAATACTTGAAAGTCATGATCACATTGAACGGTGGTACTAGCTCGAAGGGCTGAATGGCCTACTCCTGCACCTATTGTCTAATGTCTATTGAAATAAGTCAAAATAAAACCCACCACCATAATACGTCAAACAAATATATTAAATACATTACTGTACAACTATATCACCATCCATGTTAAAGATACATTCCACCCCCTGCGGTGCCCAGCGGCCCCAGAAATCCCCTTGGGTGCCCGTGGACAGCGCGCAGTCCCTCTCGAATACCACCCAGGCGTGGACGTGACCATGGAAAAGGGGCAGGCAGCCGGCTCGGGCAGAGCTCTTTTCCGCCTGGCGCCGTGACGCACGGATGGCCAGCTTGGCCAGGCCCAGGAGCAACCCAACCAGGACATCTTCAGCTCTACCCTCTCCCTTACCCTCCCACAGGGTGTCCAAAGATGAGGATGGTGGGTGTGAAGGCAAGGAGCAGCCCCTCTAGGTGTTGGAACAGGGGCTGCAACCTCACACACTCCACATACACGTGGAACACAGTCTCTTCCAGCCCGCAAAAGTGGCAGGTGGCTGGTGAGTCTGCGAACTGCGAGAGAAACAGGTTGCAAGGGTCTCATCGGTGCAGTACAACGCCTCAGCACCACCCCTCCATCAGTACCACCCCTCCATCAGTACCGCCCCCCCCCCCGAGTACCGCCCCTCCGTACCGCCCTCCATCAGTACCGCCCCTCCATCAGTACCGCCCCTCCCTCAGTACCCCTCTCCCTCAGTACCCCACTCCCCCAGTACCCCACTCCCCCAGTACCCCACTCCCTCAGTGCCACCCCTCCGTCAGTGCCCCTCCCTCAGTACCCCACTCACTCAGTACCCCACTCCCCCAGTACCGCCCCTCCCTCAGTGCCCCTCCCTCAGTACCCCACTCCCCCAGTACCCCACTCCCCCAGTACCCCACTCCCCCAGTACCCCACTGCCCCAGTACCCCACTCCCCCAGTACCCCACTCCCTCAGTACCCCAATTCCCCAGTACCCCACTCCCAGTACCCCACTCACTCAGTACCCCACTCCCCCAGTACCCCACTCCCCCAGTACCTCACTCACTCAGTACCCCACTCCCCCAGTACCCCACTCACTCAGTACCCCGCTCACTCAGTTCTGCACTGGAGTGTTCTGGTTCCTCGAGTGAGCTGTGAACCCGGGGGTTTGCACCAATGGGGGGGGGGGGGGGTTTACTCCCACCATCTTGTTACATATCCCTGGTGGTTCATCTGGTCAGACAGGGCAGCGTGATTGATTTGGCCACAGTGGGTGGCAGTAACTCCGCTCTCTGTACTACAGGCGTTTGTGGCGCTGGTGAAGAGGGAGCAGGAGGCAGCTGCAAGGGAGCGCGAGAAGGAGGAGCAGGAGCGGCGGCGCAAGCAGGAGCAGCAGCAGCGCAGGATCCGCATGCTGGAAGCTGCATTTGAGGGAGACGTGGAGGAGATGCAGAGCATACTGAAGGAGGTGAGCTGAGCAGGCTCTGACCATCAAACCAGGGGGAATGGAGATAACAGGGTGATCCGGGTAACCCAGTGGAACTGGAGACAGCAGGGTGATCCAGGTAACCCAGTGGGAATGGAGACAACAGGTGATCCAGGTAACCCAGGGGGAATGGAGATAACAGGTGATCCAGGTAACCCTGGGGAACTGGAGACAACAGGTGATCCAGGTAACCCAGGGGAACTGGAGACAACAGGTGATGCAGGTAACCCAGGGGAACTGGAGACAACAGGTGATCCAGGTAACCCAGGGAACTGGAGACAACAGGTGATCCAGGTAACCATGGGGAACTGGAGACAACAGGTGATCCAGGTAACCCAGGGGAACTGGAGACAACAGGTGATCCAGGTAACCCAGGGGGAATGGGGACAACAGGTGATTCAGGTAACGCAGGGGGAATGGAGACCCCCAGGTGTTCCATAGACCATTAGTACCATGCTAACCATCATGACCAGCACCCATCCATGCTAATCTCACTTGCCAGTATTGACTGTAGCCATAGATAGAGTAAGTTGTGTAAGAAAGAAATGCACATGCTGGTTTAAATCAAAGTTAGACACAAAATGCTGGAGTAACAGTGGGTAAGGCAGCATCTCTGGAGAGAAGGAATGAGCGACGTATTGGGTCGAGACTCTTCTTCAGACTAATGTCAGGGGAGTGGGCAGAACAAAGATAAAATGTAGGCGGAGACAGTAAGACTGGCGGGAGAACTGGGAAGGGGAGGGAATGGGAAGAGAAAGCAAGGCTCTCTGAAGTTAGAGAAGTCAATGTTCATATAGCTGGGGTGTAAACTACCCAAGCAAAATATGAGGTGCTGTTCCTCCAATCTGTGCTGGGCCTCACTCTGACAATGGAGAGAACAGAAAGGTCAAATTAGGAATGGGAGGGGGAGTTGAAGTGCTGAGCCATCAGGAGATCAGGTAGGATCAGGCGTACACTGGCCCTATCCCCGAACTCTACCTCCGCTACATTGCCGACTGCATTGGTGCTACCACAATGGCAGGCAGTGACTAGTGGGGTACCGCAAGGCTCAGTGCTGGGACCCCAGCTATTTACAATATATATTAATGACCTGGATGAAGGAATTGAAGGCAATATCTCCAAGTTTGCGGATGACACTAAGCTGGGGGGCAGTGTTAGCTGTGAGGAGGATGCTAGGAGACTGCAAGGTGACTTGGATAGGCTGGGTGAGTGGGCAAATGTTTGGCAGTTGCAGTATAATGTGGATAAATTTGAGGTTATCCATTTTGGTGGCAAAAACAGGAAAGCAGACTATTATCTAAATGGTGGCCGACTAGGAAAAGGGGAGATGCAGCAAGACCTGGGTGTCATGGTACACCAGTCATTGAAAGTAGGCATGCAGGTGCAGCAGGCGGTGAAGAAAGCGAATGGTATGTTAGCTTTCATAGCAAAAGGATTTGAGTATAGGAGCAGGGAGGTTCTACTGCAGTTGTACAGGGTCTTGGTGAGACCACACCTGGAGTATTTGGTCTCCAAATCTGAGGAAGGACATTATTGCCATAGAGGGAGTGCAGAGAAGGTTCACCAGACTGATTCCTGGGATGTCAGGACTGTCTTATGAAGAAAGACTGGATAGACTTGGTTTATACTCTCTAGAATTTAGGAGATTGAGAGGGGATCTTATAGAAACTTACAAATTTCTTAAGGGGTTGGACAGGCTAGATGCAGGAAGATTGCTCCCGATGTTGGGGAAGTCCAGGACAAGGGGTCACAGCTTAAGGATAAGGGGGAAATCCTTTAAAACCGAGATGAGAAAAACTTTTTTCACACAGAAAGTGGTGAATCTCTGGAACTCTCTGCCACAGAGGGTAGTCAAGGCCAGTTTATTGGCTATATTTAAGAGGGAGTTAGATGTGGCCCTTGTGGCTAAAGGGATCAGAGGGTATGGAGAGAAGGCAGGTACGGGATACTGAATTGGATGATCAGCCATGATCATATTGAATGGCTCGAAGGGCCGAATGGCCTACTCCTGCACCTAATTTCTATGTTTCTATGTTTCTATGTTACCTCCTGCACCCATGCAGAACTCACTGACTTCATCAACTTCACCACTAATTTCCATCCTGGACTATCTCAAATATCTCCCTACCATTTCTAGATCTCACTGTCTCCATCACAGGCAGGGGCGGAAAACCCGGTGGGCCAGAGGTGACACGCCCCCCCCCCCCATGTTTTGAGCGGTGGGGGACATCCCCCCCAAGTTTTTGTGATCCATAATTTTAAAATCTCCACTTTCCGCGAGACAGTGGGGGTGGGACTGATGATCGAGGGCGCGGTGATTGGAGGAGGGAGACGTGGCACAGACCTGCGCCTCATCCGCAGGCAGGATCGATCCCGGCCGGGTCTCCGGCGCTGTCCCGAGTGCCCCCCCCCCCCCCAGAATGGCCAGAGAGGTCGGCAGTCAGACGCGAGCTGTACCCCCAGGCCCACAGCCAGCGCTGAGAAACAGCACTAAACCCAGCTCAACTCAGCCTGTCCCGCCAGGTTCACCTGCCTGGGCTTGGGGGAAATATGGCCAGCGCGGAGAAGCAGCACAGGTGTCCCGTCAGTCCAGACAGGGCTGTAGTTAACCCGGTGAGACAGGCAGATTTGAGCTGCATTTAGCGCTGGATTGAGCCTCCGAAGCCTCGCGCGTGTGTGCGTGAGTTTGCGCATGCGCGCGTGTGTGTGAGTGTGCGCATGCGCGCGCGGCCGCCAAAACAATTGTGTCCCCCGTACCCTCCATGTTTTGATAGCGAGCGAGTTCCGCTCTTGATCACAGGAAGCAGACTATTGACCGACATCTATTACAAACCTACTGACTCCCATAGCTATCTTGACTATACTTCTTCCCAACCTGCTTCCTGTAACGACTCTTTCCCCTACTCCCAATTCCTCTGTCTACGCCGCATCTGCGCCCAGGATGAGGTGTTCCAAACCAGGGCCTGTTTCTGGACTATACATCTCTCTGGCATTTAAAATAAAATGGGACAGAAAATGGAGAAGAGATTTTAGTGCGAGAACAGTTACCTGCTGCCCTCTGCAGGCCATATGTGGCCATCTGCTCCCTCTCCCAGATTTGGTTTAATATTGTCACCTCTAGCGAGATAGAGTAAAAAGCTTTGTTAGTGTGCTACACAGTCACATCCGACTGCACAGTACTATCAAGCCATACACAAGCACAACAGGTAGTGCAAAGAGAACAACATAGTGTGCAGAATATAGTGTTTCAGTCATAAAGTGCGGATAAAGAACATCCAATGTATGCAACGAGGTCGTAAGGTCATAAGTGATAGGAGTAAAATTAGGCCATTCGGCCCATCAGATCTATCTCTCCCTCCTAACCCCATTCTGCCTTCTCCCCATAACCACTGACACATGTACGAATCAAGGATCTATCTATCTCTGCCTTAGAAATATCCACTGACTTGGCCTCCACAGACTTCTGTGGCAAAGAATTCCACAGTTTCACCTCCCTAATAAATTTCTCCTCATCTCCTTCCTAAAAGAATGTCCTTTAATTCTGAGGCTATGACCTCTAGTCCTAGACTCTCCCACTGGTGGAAACATCCTCTCCACATCCACTCTATCCAAGCCTTTCACTATTCAGTACATTTCAATGAGGTCCCCCAACATTCTTCTAAACTCTAGCGAGTACAGGCCCAGAGCCTTTAAACTCTCATCATAGGTTATGTTGGAAGATGGGGACTACACCCTAGCTCCCAAGCAGGGAAGAAGCTGTTCCTAAATCTGGTTCTAGGTGCAATCAAACTTTGTATCTTCCACCTAGGAGACAGAATGACTAGGATGTAAACGGTCCTTGATTCTGCCGGTGTAATCCAGTATCTGTACTTCATTGCTCTGGGATTCTGTTGGCTGCTTTCCCCAGACAGTGTGAAGTGTAGCGATCTCTGAGTAATTTGGCTGCAGCAGAAAGGGTTCCAAATCTTGCAACAAACTTAGACGAGGAAAACAAAGCACACTGCCCCAGGGATTGTCCGGTACTGCCCCTGCCAAATGCCACACTCCCACCAGACCATTTCTATCCAGGAACCTGTTTTAGATGTTATTACACATGCCTCAAACTGCTCTGGCAGCTCATTCCATACACCCACCATGTATGGAAAGCACACCTCAGGTCTGAAAATAGGCAGAGCAGAGGAGTAAATGGGAAAGGGGAAGGACGCAGGAAATGAGAGATTAGAGGAGGGCAGCAGTAAATTACAAATAAAGAAAGCTTCCCAGTAAATGATTAATGGGAATCAGCGAGTTCGGTATTCCAAAAAACGCAATGAATCATGGGATTTGTCAAAGGTCATTCGCTATAAGGAAAAAGCGAACGAAGCGCTGGCTGTATAAACTGTATACATTCTTATCTTTATTCATAATTTATGTGTAAAAATATATTTAATCTGAGGAACAGAGGTGCCAGGTACCGGGAGAGCGGGGTGTAACAGCGAGAGAGAGGAGGCAGATGCGAGTGGGAGAGACATTCTCCGCAGCTGTGCTGCTGCGCGCACACAGACCCGCGCCTCATCCGCAGCCAGGATCGAACCCGGGTCCCCGGTGCCGCAAGTGCTGCCGAACCGCCACTGGACCGCCTCATCCCCCTCTCTCCCCCCCCCCCCCCCCCTCCCGAGTGCCCCACCCCCGCCAGGGAGGCGAATGGCGACGTCCGGGGCGACCCCGGACCGACGGGACACCACCCCGGAGCAGCGGCCCACAGCCAGCACGGAGAAGAAATGCCAACCCCTGCCCAACCCCGCTCCAACTGCTGAGGAACCTGCTCCCCGAGGGGCTGGAGGCCGCCAGCCGCACCCGCCGCCCCACCCAGCGGCCGCAGACCAACCCCCCTGGCGCCAGCAAAAGTCGAGCACCAGCCATCAACGGGGACCCACACAAAGCGCTGGAGCAACTCCACGGGACAGGCAGCATCTCCGGAGAAAAGGAATGGGTGACGTCTCGGGTCGAGACCCTTCTCCAGAGATGTTGCCTGACCCGCCGAGCCACCGCAGCACCCCGTGTGCATCACCGTCGATGACCAGCGCTCGGCTCCCGGCGGCACCGAGGGGGCCAACCGACAGCCACTGGACAAGGCGAGAGGCGCAGCCGACGGTCCCCGGCCCGCCGGTGAGTTCAGGGCTGCTGGCCAACCCGGCGGGACTGGCAGAGCCAACCTGGAGCCAGCACCTCCCCCCCGCGCTGGCTGCGAGCCCGGGACTGCCCCAAGCCGGTGCCCCACCAGCCCAGGGCCACCTCGGCCACCCCCGGACAGGGACGGGACACAACAACCAGGAGGGGACGGGTACGGCCCAGCAGCAACTCAACAGCGCCCGCAGCGCGGACACCTGTACCCAACTCCGACCATGGACGAAACGCAGGCGTGCGCACACACACAGCAGCACAGCTGCCTTGAATGCTTGTCGCGAGTGACCTATGACCTGAGCATGTGCAGTCGGAATACCGAACTCGCTTATTAGGACTCACCCAGTGATTGGGAAAGTAGGAGAATCCAGTTCTGGTTGCCACATTGCAGGAAGGATGTGGTAGCAATGGAGAGGGGCGAGGAGATTTACCAGACCTGGCTGAAATGTTCTTTGGGTGGGTTCAGTAGGAGGCTGAGGGTAAGGACATGACGGCATTAGTGAATGGGTGGGATGGGGGAGAGGACAGTGAATGGGGCACTAGGGAAGGGGACAGTAAATGGGGCACTAGGGGAGGGGACAGTGAATGGGGCACTAGGGGAGGGGACAGTGAATGGGGCACTAGGGAAGGGGACAGTGAATGGGGAACTAGGGGAGGGGACAGTGAATGGGGCACTAGGGGAGGGGACAGTGAGTGGGGGGCTAGGGGAGGGGACAGTGAATGGGGCACGAGGGGAGGGGACAGTGAGTGGGGGGCTAGGGATGGAGACAGTGTGGACTACTAGAGGATGAGACAGTGAGTGGGGCGCTAGGGGACAGTGAGTAGGGGGGAAGGGATGAGGAGAGAGAGTTGGGAACTAGGGGAGGGGACAGTGAGTGGGGGCTAAGGGAGGGGCAGTCGGTAGGCTACTAGCTGCCACTGAGCTGCTGTTTGTTGCTGTGCAGGTATCTGAGTTGGACACAAGGGATGGTGTGGCGTTCGATGCCATGGGGCAGGTGGTGAGGCAGAGGCACCAGCTGGACATGACTGACTGCACCGACGTGCATGGCAGCACCCCCCTGTCAGAGGCAGCTGGGGGGGGGGCACCCTAATGCCATCCAATTCCTCATCGAGAAAGGAGCTGACCCCAACTCCAAGGTAACCGGTGGGAGGAGGAGGAGGGTGGGGGGTGCTGGGTCAGCAGGGTCACCTCTCCACTGCCCCCCCCCCACCTCCCCACACTGTGGCCCAGGCAGCAAGACCGGCTCTTCACCAGACACCACTTACCCAAGATAGACACAGAGTGCTGGAGTAACTCAGCCGGTCAGGCAGCGTCTCTGGAGAAAAAGGATGGGTGACGTCTGGACCTTTCTTCAGATGCTTGTACCCTCTGTGTACCTGCTCATGTCCCCACGTATATGTCCAGATTTACCTGCCCCATTCCGCACCCCTCCCCACGAACTCCCTGTCCCACGTATGTCCAGGGTTCCGTGTCTAGGTCCCCATGTGCTCCCTGTTCCATGTATGTCTAGGGTTCTGTGTCTAGGTCCCTGTCCCACATATGTCCAGGGTTCCGTGTCTAGGTCTCCATGTCCCCATGTGCTACCAGTGTTACCTCCCTGTGTCCCATGTTCTCATTTATCCCATTTTCCCCACATACAAAATAGAACATAGAACAGTTTAGTACTGGAACAGGCTTCTATCAGGTCTCCCCTCCATACCCGACGTTCCAGAGGAAACTATCCCAAGTCTGTCCAATCTCTCCTTATAGCTGATGCCCACTAATCCAGACCACATCTTTGCACCCTCTCCAAAGCCTCCAAATCCTTCCTGTAATGGTGTGACCACAACTCCAATGTGGCCTAACCAAAGTTTTGGTTATGTCTCTGCATCCTTGTGACCCCATGTACTCCCTGTGTTATCTTTCTCCATGTCTCATGTAGTCTACGTGTTCACATGTACTGTGTCGCATGTAGTCCACATGCACTCATGTGTCATGTAGTCCACGTGTCTGCATGTACTCCTGAGTATCATGTCGTTCCCATGTCCACATGTACTCCCGTGTCATCCAGTTCCCATGTCCACATGTACTCATGTGTCATGCAGCTCCCATGTCCACATGTACTCCCGTGTTTCATGTAATTCCCGTGTCTCATGTAGTTCCCATGTCCACATGTATTCCTCTGTCTCATGTAGAAACTTGGAAACATGGAAAATAGGTGCAGGAAGGGCCATTCAGCCCTTCGAGCCAGCTCCGCCCCTAAATATGATCATGGCTGATCATCCAAAATCAGTACCCCGTTCCTGCTTTCTCCCCATATCCCTTAATTCCATTTGCCCGAAGAGCTAAATCTAACTCTCTCTTGCAAACATCCAGTGAATTGACCTCCATTGCCTTCAATGGCAGAGAATTCCACAGATTCATAACTCTCTGGGTGAAATCTTTTTTCCTTATATCAATCCTAAGTCAGTCCCACCATCCCGGAAATTAACCTGGTGAACCTACGCTGCACTCCCTCAATAGTAAGATTGTCCTTCCTCAAACTAAGAGACCAAAACTGCACATAATACTCCAGGTGCGGTCTCACCAGGGCACTGTACAACTGCAGTAGGACCTCCTTGCTCCTGAACTCAAATCCTCTCGCTATGAAGGCCAACATAGTATATACTTTCTTCAATGCCTGCCTAACCTGCATGCTTACTTTCAGTGACTGATGTACAAGCACACCCAGGTCTCGTTGCACCTCCCCTTTTCCTAATCTGACACCATTCAGATAATAATCTGCCTTCTTGTTCTTGCCACCAAAGTGGATAACCTCCCATTTATCCACATTATACTGCATCTGCCAAGCATTTGCCCACGCACCCAACCTAATCAAGTCACCCCACAGCCTCATAGCATCCTCATCGCAGCTCACACTGCCACCCAGCTTTGTGTCATCTGCAAACTTGAAGATGTTACATTTAATCCCTTTGTCTAAATCATTAATATATATTGTAAATAACTAGGGTCCCAGCACCAAGCCTTGCGGCGCACCACTAGTCACTGCCCATTAATTCCTACTCTTTGCTTCCTGTCTGCCAACCAGTTCTCTATCCATGTCAATACCCTACCCCCAACACCATGTGCTCTAGTTTTGCACACTTATCTCTTTTCCGTGGGACCTTGTTGAAGGATATTTGAAAGTCCAGGTACACCACATCCACTGGCTCTCTCTTATCCATTCTACTTGTTACATCCTCAAAAAATTCCAGAAGATTAATCAAGCATGATTTCCCTTTCATAAATCCATGCTGACTTTGACCGATCCTGTCACTGCTTTCCAAATGTGCTGTTATTACATCTTTAATAATCGACAAGCATCTTCCCCACTATCGATGTAAGGCTAACTGGTCTATAATAAAGCTCGGAGGCAGTGTGAATTGTGAAGAGGATGTTAGGATGTTGCAGGGTGACCTGGACAGGTTGAGTGAGTGGGCAGATGCGTGGCAGATGCAGTATAATATAGATAAATGTGAGGTTATCCACTTTGGTGGCAAAAACAAGAGGGCAGATTATTATCTCAATGGGGTTAGGTTAGGTAAGGGGGAGGTACAGCGAGACCTGGGTGTCCTTGTACACCGGAAACTGAAAGTTGCCGTGCAGGTACAGCAGGCAGTGAAGAAAGCTAATGGAATGTTGGCCTTCATAACAAGAGGATTTCAGTATAGGAGTAAAGAGGTTCTTCTGCAGTTGTGTAGGGCTCTGGTGAGACCACATCTGGAGTATTGTGTACAGTTTTGGTCTCCTAATTTGAGAAAGACATCCTTGTGATTGAGGCAGTGCAGCGTAGGTTCACGAGATTGATCCCTGGGATGGCGGGACTGTCATATGAGGAAAGATTGTAAAGGCTAGGCTTGTTTTCACTGAAGTTTAGAAGGATGAGGGGGATCTTATAGAAACATATAAAATTATAAAACGACTGGACAAACTAGATGCAGGAAAAATGTTCCCAATGTTGTGGAGTCCAGAACCAGGGGCCACAGTCTTAGAATAAAGGGGAGGTAATTTAAGACTGAGGTGAGAACAAACTTTTTCACCCAGAGAGTTGTGAATTTATGGAATTCCCTGCCACAGAGGGCAGTGGAGGCCAAATCACTGGATGGATTTAAGAGAGAGTTAGATAGAGCTCTAGGGGCTAGTGGAGTCAAGGGATATGGGGAGAAGGCAGGGACGGGTTATTGATAGGGGACGATCAGCCATGATCACAATGAATGGCGGTGCTGGCTCAAAGGGCCGAATGGCCTCCTCCTGCACCTATTTTCTATGTTTCTAATTCCCCATTTTCTCTCTCCCTCCTTCCTTAAAAAGTGGGGTTACATTGGCTACCCTCCCGTCCATAGAACCTGATCCAGAGTCAATAGAACATCGGAAAATGATTTCTAGGGCCACCTCCTTGAGTACTCTGGGATGCAGACCATCAGGCCCTGGGGATTTATCTGCCTTTAGGCCCAACAGTTTACCTAACACCATTTCCTGACTAATGTGGATTCGCTTCAGTTCTTCTCTCCCACTAGATCCTCGATCCCCTAGTATTTCTGGGAGATTCTTTGTGTCTTCCTTAATGAAGACAGAACCAAAGTACTAGTTTAATTGGTCTGCCATTTCCTTGGTTCCCATTATAAATTCACCTATTTTTGACTATAAGGGACCTACATTTGTCTTCACAAATCTTTTCCTCTTCACATATCTAAAGAAGCTTTCTGTCAGTTTTTACGTTACCCGCAAGCTTTCTTTCATGCTCGTTAGCCAGGGTTGAGCTGCCTTCCCTGTTTTACTTTTTCTCCAGACAGGGATGAACAATATTTCGAGTTCACCCATGCGACCTTTAAATCTTTGTCATTGCATATCCACCGTCAACCCTTTAAATATAATTTGCAGTCTATCCTAACCAATTCCCGTCTCATACCAAGTAGTTCCCGTGTCCACAAGTACTCAGTCTGTGGCCAGTGTTTATGTGCTACTCGTGTCCACACGGACTGACCCTGTGGTCTGTGTCCATGTGCTATGCGTGTCAACACAGACTGACCCTGTGGTCTGTGTCCATGTGCTATGCGTGTCTACAGTGACTGACCCTGTGGTCTGTGTTCATGTGCTATGCGTGTCTACAGTGACTGACCCTGTGGTCTGTGTCCATGTGCTACCCGTGTCAACACGGACTGACCCTGTGGTCTGTGTCAGGGTGCGTATGGACGGACCCCTCTGTATCGGGCAGCGTTTGGGGGCCACGTGGCAGCCGTTCAGATCCTGCTCCAGAACGGAGCGGACCCTCGCATCCATGCGGAGGACGGCATGATCCCAGGAGAGGTAAGGACACAGTCACTGGGGGCCTTTCACACTGGGGGCTGCACACATACATGGGTGGGTGCCTGGGCTGTGGGAACCCTCCACCATTACACAGAGGCACGAGGCGGAGTCTGCACAAACAAAGCCACCGCTGCATGGGCAGAGTGGGCAGAGCAGAGCTGGCAATGCCTCAGCTCAACATCGTGCTGCTCACCCCACTGCTGCTTAGAGCGATGTAGGATGAGGGGTGATCTTATCAAGGCATATCAATCATGGGGTGAATGCACAGAGCCTTTTACCCAGAGTAGGGGAATAGTAAGATTAAACGAGAACTTACCAGTTTGATGTTTGATCTTTATTTTATGAGGAGTTACGATGAGGGACTACGTGAAGAAGACCCCGTTCGTGCGCATGCGCGTCAATCTTCAAAGCAGCGGTGTGAAATCACAGATAATAATGACCGAAGCATAATAATAAGATGAGCAAAGACTAGAACTACCAGATGATTTTTATGAGGGTTGGGAGCGGAGGGCACGTAGTCTCACATCGTAACTCCTCATAAAGTAAAGATCAAACTTCAAACTGGTAAGTTCTCGTTTAATCTTACTATTTTACTTCGGAGTCACGTGAGTGACTACGTGAAGATTTCAAAGCTCTGTGATTTTATGCCGTGAGAAACGAGTCTACACAACCACAACTGCTTCATTGACGAATGAGGGAAAAACATTCATAATGCATACAGTCATGACATCTATTTAAAACATGCTGATGCTGTTAATGAAGTAATAATAATAATAACACCTCCCGGGTGGAACTATGATACATAAAACATAAATAGAGTTGACTAATAACCTTGGTCTGGCATTGGGTTATTATAAATGTTTGGAAAACCCTTCGGGTTTTTTTTTTTTTTTTAAACCATGCTGCAGCCGTTAGGATGTGATCCAACGGAACGTCAATAACCCTTGCTGCCGATGTTGCAGCAGCCCTGGTGCAGTGAGATCTGGAATCAATATCTACTCCTGCATAGATCAACCCCATTTTATCCCTGGATATCGTGTGACCGGATACATTTTATAACGTTTTTTGTGCACTAACAAGAATTCCAAGTTCAAGTCTTGAAAAAGCTCTTGGTGACCTTGACATAGTTTCATATGTGTGCCCTCACATAGCCAAAGTTCCCTGGGTATGCCTTATTCTGACCTGATACCCCTTCTGCTGTGCTTAAGTAATTATAAACATAAAATATTATATTTTATTACAGATGTACTCATCCTGTCTCTTCGCAATATGTAGCGACTAAACCTGTTGCGCTAAACCAGCGCCAGTAGGATAACTACCTTTTGAAAACTGGCCAAAACCAAGGATGTAACTGGAACCCCCTTGTGAAATAGTGTTAACACAATTTCAATATCCCATACTGCATTGTACTTGTCCTGGGAGAACTTGTGTTAAAAATATCCTTTAGAAACTCGATATCCGGGGTGAACCCGACAGAGTGGGTCTCGTTTGCTGCAGTAATTATGATGGGAAAGCACGTTGGCACAGTTAATGGCCCTATAACTCAATATTGTCAAAAAGACCATTAAAAATGAACTCCAATACGTCAGTAATCTGTACCGTATTAAATGGAACATTAGCATAAACAACACTTTGCATTTCCTGCAAAGAAATGTACTGCTTTTCCCTTTTTTAGTGCTATCTCAGCACTCTGGAGCGAACCCATACATGGATAAGTGTGCCAACACCTGCCATAGGGCAGTCTATTCAGATACTGCAGAGCATAAATTGATTTTTTATTTTTTTATTTTTTTTAAATATTTTTATTTTATTAGAAGTAAGTACAATCATATGGCACCAAAGTGCCTAATATATATTGACATAATACATTATGTACAGCTTCTTATTTTTGTTATAATGATAAAGAAGAATAAGAAAAAGAAAGTAGATAATAAAGGATAGAAAAACGTGAGATATATAGTGTGCGAAAAAGAAAAAAAAAGAATGAAAGAAGAAAAGAAAATAGAAAAAAGAGAGTAGAAAATAAAAAAAGAAAAGTAAGGAGATCATTATTTATAATCTTGACCATCCCTCACCCAGTCCTGGAACAGTTAGCTTCTACAATTGTGTTGCACCATATGATTCCAAAAAGACGACAAATGGAGACCAACTCGTTAAGAATTGGTCTGATTTATCTATTAGGAGGAATCGCATTTCCTCAAGATGTGCAGTGTCCAACATGCTTGATATCCACATTTTAAACATTGGTATTGGTGTATTTTTCCAAAATTTAAGTATTAGTTTTTTTGCTATTATTAAACCATAATTTAAAAATAAATTTTGAGATGGGTTCAATTTATTCCCATCTTCCATTACTCCAAATATAATCATTTCAGTGTTAGGTTCCATTCTTATCTTGAATAATTTTGTAAATATTTCAAAAATATCACTCCAAAATTTATAAAGTTTTATGCAGGAAACGAAAGAGTGTGTTATAGTTGCGTTTTGGGATAGACATTTATCACAAATGGGGGATATATTTGGATACAATTTATTCAATCTAGTTTTTGAATAATATAATCTATGTAAAATTTTAAATTGAATTAAATTATGTCTTGCATTAATCGAACATTTGTGTATATATATCAAATACTTTTCCCATGTAGCCTTCGTAATTTTTATCATTAATTCCCGTTCCCACTCTTCTCTGAGTACCTCTGTCGATGGTAGGTCTATATTTAAAATACTGTTATATAAATATGATATTAATTTTTGTGAGTCAGTCTTAATATTCATTGCTTCTTCCAGTAAATCAAAAGTTATTTTTTGATATCCTTGTATTAGCAATGTTACAAAATTTTGAGATTTAAAAAATAAAGTCTGCAATTTATCCCATCAGATAAAGCATAAAAAGAAGTTTAATTTGACACTTAATTCACTTTCATATCTTCAGTATTAAAAAAGTTATGGCCATTATCATACTCAGAAATTAGCATCTAGTTCCCTATTGCTTTTCCATTGACTTAACACAAAAGCTGTGATCGAGGACAGTTAAAAGCCCATAACTTTCTTAAAAATTATGGTAACTGAAAGAAATTTTCAGGTATTATAGATTGAAGCATTCTGAAACAAATATGAAACAATCTTACTTCGAAGACATGAAAGTAAAGCATATAATTAGTTAGTTACCTAATTGTAGCTAATTACAAAATTCAATTACTAGATCTAAACATCTATCAATTTCTTAAGAATAGATTAACATTTTTAAATAGCCTAAGTGTCCAAATAACATTCACACAATAATTCACAATATAACATAATTTTTAAATCTAATTTTCATGAATTTACAGGCCAAATGGAAGGAATTGAATGTTTAATACCTGTAAATTAATGGGGATTTAATTCATCTTGCGAGTGAGAATTTCTGGAACGCGATCTTTTGGAACGTTGATTTGCGGTGAATTTAACCCCGTATTGGCATGAAAAATACTGCCGTTAATTCGGGGAATAAAATCACCGTGTCGCATGACAAAATGTGAATTAAAGGCTTCTTAAGAAGCACTTTTATACATTTAAAGAAAGCACTTTCGTTTACCTGTCCATTGTGTGAAATCCGTCCCCGTTATTGGCGTTGACGCTTCAGGAGCTGCTTTTAAAATGACTGTAGCGCTGACATTGACGATTTAATAAAAAAAAAAAATTCACAAAACGCCGGTAGGAACGATTTTGTCAGCGAAGTTTTGTACTCCAACAAAATATTTCCAGGACAAGGGAGGATAAACCGCGTTTTAACCCCGCCCCCCCCTTAAAGGCACCAAAATCGCGCACACGGCCAGTGGCAGAATTACAGCGCGACTGAAGGTAAGTTTTGTAACATACCTACTTGTATGTATTTCTTCATGAAATCGCAAATCTGAAGATGTTTAAAATATTGGTTATTTTTCAGTTTAAATTTTAATTGTAATTGTTGGAATGATAATAGATTTCCCATTTCATACATATCACCAATCCTTTTAATTCCCAGTCTTTCCCTTTGGTTATATGTTTTATCAATAAGAGATGGTTTAAATTCGCTATTGGCATTAACAATGATATATTTCTTAATTTTAAAGATAATTTTATTTGTTTCCAAATTCTTATTGTATCGTGTATAATTGGGCTATTCTTATATATTGCGTTGTTCAGTTTTTTCGGGGAGAAGAGGATCGTTCCTATATTATAAGGAAAACAATCCTCTTTCTCCATTCTTATCCATTCTGTCTGTTGGGTAGAACTGTCCAACCAGTAAATTATATTCTTAATATGCACTGCCCAATAGTAATACAAAAAATTTGGGAGTGAAAGTCCCCCGATATCTTTTGGTTTACATAAGTGTGTTTTTTTAATTCTGTGTGATCTATAATCCCAAATAAAATTAGTAATTTTAGAGTCTAATTTAAAATATATACATTTTGGTATATATAATGGTATAGACTGAAATAGGTATAATAATTGTGGTAGAAAGATCATTTTTATAGCGTTTACTCCACCTATTAATGATAAAGGAAGTGTTTTCCAAAATGTAATCAACATATTGAGTTTATTTAATAAAGGTATAAAATTAGCGTTGAATAATGCTTTATATTTTCTAGTAATTTGAATACCCAAATATTTAAATTTTTCTGTTGCAATTTTAAAGGGGAACTTCAATGTGTGTAGATTCTTGAGGTTTTAACGTCATGATTTCACTTTTATTCCAGTTTATTCTATATCCAGAAAAGGACCCGAATTCCTCTATTAAATTTAATAAATTTGGTATGCTCGTTTGTGAATTTGTAATATATAGAAGTATATCGTCTGCATATAATGAAATTTTATTATTTGAGTCCCTAGTATTGTAACCCTGAATATTCGGATGAATTCTTATACTTTCAGCCAAGGGCTCTATCATAAGGGCAAATAGCAGGGGTGATAACGCACATCCCTGCCTATTGCCCCTCGATAATTGAAATTTTGGAGATAACATATTATTGGTTAATATTCTTGCCATCGGTTTATCATATAATAATTTTAACCATGCAATAAAATTCTCTCCCATATTAAATTTTTGCAGCACTTTATATAAATACTGCCACTCTACCTGATCAAATGCTTTCTCTGCATCCAGAGAAACAATTGATATATCTTCTTCCTCCATTTTATGTGAGTACATTAAATTAAACAGGCGTCTCAAATTATTAAATGAATATCTTTTGGGTATAAACCCCGTTTGATCAGGATTTATCAATTTACTAATATATTTACTTAATCTTGCTAAAGTCTTTGCTAAAATTTTCTGGTCTGTATTTAAAAGTGATATAGCTCTCGTCTAAATCTTTATCTTTTTTTGGAATAAGCGTAATAGTTGATTCTGCTAATGTTTCAGGTAGTTTATTTTCTTTAAAAGCGTGAGTATATAAATTAAATAAATAAGGAGTCGTTATCTCATGAAATTTTTTATAAAATTCATTACTAAAACCATCTGGTCCCGGTGTCTTACCATTTTTCAACGATTTTATTGTTTCACCTATTTCTTCGAGTGTAATTTGAACTCCAAGTTCCTCTTGTTCCAAAAGATAAAGTTTTGGAAGATTACAGTTATCTAAAATTGTTTTAATTTTACTATCTACTATTTTAGTTTTAGATGTATATAAATGTTGATAAAATTGAGCAAATCTATTGTTAATATCTTTAGGTAATATTAGTAATTCACCTTTCTCTGATTTAATTTTAGTTATAGTATTTTCCTTTTCTTGTTTTTTCAATTGACGAGCTAAAAGCTTATGTGGTTTGTCACCAAATTCAAAATGTTCCTGTTTTGTAATTTGGAATAATCTTATTACTCTTGCCGATAAAATTCGATTAAGTTTAAATTTCAGTAGTATTATCTTATTATGTTATCTGTAGTAGAATCTTTGGCATTATCTAACTCTAACTGTCTAATTTCTTGTTCTAGCAACATTTGTTCTGTCTTATTCTTTTTATTTTGAAAAATTTGATATGAAATTATAATTCCTCTAATAAATGCCTTGAAAGTTTCCCATAATAAAGAAGGCGAAATACCTGGTGTATCAGTTGTCTCAAAAAAAAGTTTCATTTGTTGTTTTAAATATTGATAACCTTGTAAGTCATTTAAAATATGTGTATTAAACCTCCAAAAAGATTTTTTACCCAGCATTCCCTCGAATTTTACCAAAAATGTCAACGGGGAGTGATCAGAAATACTACTGATGTGGTATGTTGAATTAATTGTATATGGCATTAATTTCATATCCACTAAAAAATAATCAATTCGTGAATAAGTTGTATGTACCGATGAATAAAACGAGTATTCCCTTCCAACTGGATTAGCAGATCTCTATACATCTGTTATATTAGTATTTTTTATATATGTATTTAGAAGTTCACTAGTCTTAGATTTTAAATTACTCCTCCTTTGTTTTGCTGATTTGTCTAAATATGGATCTAAAACACAATTGAAGTCCCCCCCTATTATTACATTTTGGTAATTAAACTCTGATATTATATCTATAATTTTATTTAAAAATTGGGGGTTGTCAAAATTCGGAGCATAAATATTTATCATAGTTAGTGGGGTTGCATAAATTTCTCCCGAAACTATAATATACCTTCCCTCTTTATCTGATATAGTATTCTTTAATTTAAAAGGTGTACCTTTTCGAATAAGAATAGCCGTACCTCTAGATTTAGAAGTAAATGACGAATAGTATATTTGACCTATCCACTTCGCCTTTAATCTCATCTGTATTGATTTTAACATGCAACGGCTGATTTCCCGAGCCATAGCTTCTTATAAGGTTGTCTTATTATTCCCGACAAATCCGAAATTTAAGCTGCATAAGCCAATCAGACAGTAGGAAACCTAAAGCGGGATCTTGATGACTTTATTTGAAGACCCGACTGACGAAGCAAAATGGAGGAAGATATAAATAAAAGACTTATCCTCCTCCTTGTAGCGAGAATGTATCTTTCGTCTCTGTAATGCCACATCTTTATGCAACCTGTGAATAAGCATGAGAGCAACAAATCAATATTCCATTGAACCCAAAATTCATAAATGCTGTGTGGTCCACCCATTCTGTGTAGTCATGATCTGTAGTTGATGATACACCGGTGGCAAATGAAATTAAGTAAAGCCATACAGGACACTTTACTTTTACTTGATTGTACCCGTGTGACCAACATATGTCACCATCATAGTGTATCAACCTGAAATTAAGCATGCAGAATATGCATATTCGCTCAGTCACTCTTTAACCCATAGAATGCATGTAGGGTCTATAAACAGTTGATACCAATAATTGAAGAATTGGTAAATCATGCAAATCTCCACATCCAAACTGGAGATGACCTTCGCAATAACCCATGTTAGGTCATTAGCATTATTTTTGCAATATAACCAATATTTACTGACCAACTGCTGGAACAAAGCTGCATACTGTTTGTACTTGATAGACTTAGGTAGCTTCAGCTAGTACAATACAATACAATACTGTATAATACAGTTTTATTCCTAATATTGCACATAAAGTGCAAGTGAAATGAATTTGTCAGCAGCAGCAGCAATAGCATCAGTGTATTAACAATGACCTACATGGCACTTTAGAGTTTGCCATTTAGCATGATGTCAATTCTCTCACTTGCACAGCTGAATCACAGCTATTATATTGCCAATTAGTCTTAATGAGTAGAGGCTGATTCTAACCACAAAGCTGTTGCAGATTTCTATTTTACTTCGGAGTCACGTGAGTGACTATGTGAAGACCCCGCCAGCCCGCATGCGCATCATATCGTCTAACGCATTGCGCTACGACGGCTGGTGGAAGCGCTGCTCCACTAGCGGTCAAACCTGAAGGTACGTTTTAACTTTTTCCAGGTCTGTTTTCTCCTTGCAGGAAGCTCTTTACAGAGTTCCAGCTGGAGACGTTCCGGGGTCGAAATCCCGGCTTCACCCGGCTCCCTTCTACAGGGACCACGGGGGGATCCCGGCTACGAAAACTGCGGGGATCCGGCTCGGGGGAAGCCCGACCACAGACATCGCGGGGAAGCCCTTCTACAGGGACCGCAGAGGGGATGCCGGCTGCGAAAACCACGGGGAAATCCCGATATGGACTTCGCGGGGAATCCCTTCTACAGGGACCACGGGGAACCCGCTACGGAGACCGCGGGTAGCGGGCGGCGGTTGAATTCGCCTTTTCGGGTCGCTGACGGTGGAGCCGGCGGCTTCAGACTGGTGCCGGTAGCACCCAGGCAACCCCGCTTGGAGGGTAAGCTACTGACCACGGGAGAGCGGATAGCCAGTGGCCGTCAGGTTCGCACGGTGGAGCAGGACTCGGGGTCAGCGACTTCGACTTGGGCAGCCCAAAGGTAGGCAACCACACGAAGTTGGAGAGGCCCGGGCTGGACGAGCCTGGCCAGGAGGGTTCCCCTCCGACATTCTACGGTACGTCCTCCGACCCTGCCTGATATGGTCCACTAAACCCTGTCTTACCCTGCCTGATATGGTCCACTAAAACAGGACCATATCAGCACAAGGTCCACGGAGGTTTACGGCAGCACCTGTGTACAGGGCTGCTCACAGATCTCCCTCTCGGTAGAGAGGCGTGTATGGGTCAGTGTGTGACTGACCCCAACCCCGGTGGAATGTCCATGGCACATGCTGCCATTCATGAGCGTTACAAATGGCATTAGCAGCTATAGTGTATTCTTTCAAGTATATGGCTATACAGGGTAGGCACCATTATGCTGATACCCTCTGATTAATTGTTTCAGTTCAACACATATGGTGTCATGGTAATTCCGCTCGTTAAAGGGACTGTGGAAGATTCTTCCCGAGACGCCAAGTTTAGTCAGATCAATAAAGTAATCAAATCTTTGATTTAACTGAGTGAGCGTCTTCGTTTATGTAAACATCTTTGCCCATGACAAATAACTGGCAGGTTTTTCAAGCTTTCTCCCACTAGGTCTGGCATACGGGGGCTAGAGGCGCTCCAGTCCTTCCCTGTAGACTGCATTGGCATCGGAAAGGAGCAACTAGTCCTGGCGGCTGCTGAAGGAAGCAACCTGACAAACCCCAACTCAGAGTGAGTGCCAAGTCTTGGGCATCTATGTCAGACAAGATTGTGACTTGTCGCAGTCAAGAACGCTCCATCCTAAGGCATGTCAGGCAGCAGCTCCTTGTTCAGGGTTGCAAATTTTCTCCCACGAAAAGGAACGGAGTGGTAGAGGGTGCTACAGAAGTGGACATGTGCCTGAAGCGACACCGGTTTCAGGGTTGCAATTCCTCTCACTCGATCGAACGTAGTGATGGAGATGATGCTAAAATACATGCACACATGCCTGAGGCAGCTCCTGGGTCAGGTTGCATAAGTCCTCCCATTCGGATGTAGGAAGGATGAAGCTGGTTGAGGCAGCTCCTGGTTCAGGTTGCATAAGTCCTCCCATTCAGATGTAGGAAGGATGAAGCTGGTTGAGGCAGCTCCTGGTTCAGGTTGCATAAGTCCTCCCATTCAGATGTAGGAAGGATGAAGCTGGTTGAGGCAGCTCCTGGTTCAGGTTGCATAAGTCCTCCCATTCGGAGGTAAGAAGGATGAAGATGGAGCCATATGATGCCTCCTGTCGCGAATACAAGTTGGTAATATTTACACTTGTTTTTTGTACAGATAACAATGATAACATGAGATTAGTTTATACTGCACAGCATACAAGCAAGGGAGTTGCCTTTCAAGGCAGGCTCGTAAGTATGGCAGATGTGGCCTGTTCATTGTCAACAGGTTCAACTCCCATGTGCAGTATTGACATTTCTGAATAGGAAACTTCGTGGCTGTTTAACTTCCATGGGATCAGTTTCCATTCACAGGGCACCAGAGATATTTGAAATTTAGTTGGATAGGGCAATGATAGTTAGAAGTGTTGCAAAATGGGCTAACTTCAGCTCCCAGGTTATTTACCAAATTACTAAAACCAGTGCTTCAACTGCTCAGAGCTAAAAAACAATTGTCATGGCCTATCGGGATGACATTCTAAACGCTGTATTTTGCTAAATTAATTGTATCAGCCACCAAACTATATTTGAGAAATTGGGTTTCTCACCCATCCAGTTACTTTTAAGTTGATACCAACTGAAATTATTGATTATTGGGGTTTACCTTTAACTCTATTAATTTGTCTGGGACTCCGCCCTGAGGCAAGAGATTGGAATTAATTGAAGCCTGTAACAACCTTGTTGTTATCAAGCAGCCTTCTATTCATCAATTATAATTGGCAATATATTGGCTTTCAGCTGTGCTATTTGGCCTTTTATACACGTGCAAAGGAGCAAGCTCTCAAGTACCACATAGGTCATTGTTACCAGACCTAAGCTATTCCAGCTGAAACTTTCAAAGTCACCATGGTGGACAAACAGTAGAGCATTGCTCCACTAACTTTTCAGCAGTAAATCTTCCGTTAATTACAAACTGATGCTATTGCTCAAAGATGGAAATTTACTAATACCATCTCTAGTTACAGAGGCGGATGGGATTGCATGAGTTGCCAATTCTTCAGTTATGAGGTATCAACTACCTATAGACACCAGGTGCATTCTATGGGTTAAAGGTTTGTGCGGATATGCATGATCTGCATGCTCAAGTCCAAGTTGATGCACTTTGGTGGGGGTATGTTAATCACATGGGTGCAACCAAGTTAAAGTATCCGGAGATAGTTTACCTACCCTCATTATGTAAAATCAATGATAACACAGCATGGATGTTGGATCACAAAGTATTTAATGACATTGTGGCTCGATGGAACACTAAAAGATCCAGATATTTGCATCCAGGCTCAATCATCAGTTGCAAAAAATATGTGGCATATCAGTGGCGCTGGATGCATTCTCGCTACACTGGGGAGGAATGTTCTTTTATGTCTCCCTCCATTTTGCCTCATCAGACGGGTCTTGCAAAAAATTCAGCAAGTTCCTGCTTCAGGCTTCTTCGTAGTGCCTGACTGGCATTTACAGCCATGGTTCCTGCTAATGTGGGGAATGAGAATAGAACCTTATATGGTTATTTCTAGACACAAAGATTTTCTGGTTTAGCCATGACTCGGGGAAACCATCCTCTGCATGATAAAATCAATTCATTGACTTGCAGAATCTGAGAAGACCGTTCCTGTGGCTCGGGTTGTTAAACCAAACCATGGACATGCTCACTGCAGATTGCAGGGATAGCACCAAAGAAGCTGTATTTTCCTCATAAGGAGAAGTAGTTGTTTTATGCTAATATTATATATGTTTCGGCACGGATGACTGACGTCTTGAAGTTCAGGTTAAATGGGTTTTGACAAATATTAAGTTAAAGTGCCATTTATTGTGCCGAACGTGCCTTCTCATCATATTGGCTGTGGGGAGCAGAATCCACTCTGTCGGGTCTCGCCCTCTGATATCTAAATTATGAAGGGTATCTTCAAACTCAAAACCTTCCAGGCCCAGGTACGCAGAGATATGGTATGTTAACATTGTGCTAATGCCGCTTCGCCGGTGGGATCCAGTTACATCCCTGTCCTTGGTCAAACTCACTTACAAAGTGGTTATGCTCATGGTGCTGAGTCCAGCGCAACGGGTCCAGTCATTGCATAAGCTAGGGACTGGATAGGATGATTATATCTGCAAGCAAAATAACATTTTATGGTTATGTCTTAGTCAAGCAGAATAGACCAGGGGTATCAGGTCTTAAGCTAGACTTCCCAATTCTGCTAGCCCTTGCTGTCCCCTCCCCTTCATCAGCCATCTGGTTGTCTCCTCCCCTCCCCCAGCCCTCGGGCTCCTCCTCTGCCTTTGTCCTTTTTTCCTTTCTTCTCCCCACCCCCTATCAGTCTGAAGAAGGGTTTCGGCCCGAAACGTTACCTATTTCCTTCGCTCCATAGATGCTGCTGCACCCGCTGAGTTTCTCCAGCATTTTTGTGTACCTTAAGCTAGACTTGTTGGCATATCCCTTGGACCTTCGGTTGTTTGTGGTCACACATCTACACCAGTATGTTAAGGTCACTAAGAGCTTAAAGACTCTGAACTAGCAATATTTGTTAGTTACATATTGCCTCATAAGTAGGTGTCACTACAGACCATCTCCAGGTGGTTAACGGGTTCTGGCTTATACAGGAGTGAACACTGACACTTTAAAGTCTCACTCCACCAGGGCTGCAACAACATCAGCAGCAGGGTTATGGATGTTTCGCGGGACCACGTCCTAGCGGCTGCAGGATGGTCAAACGAACGATCTTCCAAATATTTTAGAACTAACCCATTGCCAGGCCTGGGGTATTTGCCAACTCCATGTTTGGTTCTGTTTATAGTTTCCTCCTGGTTGAGGGAGGTTACTATTATCATTAATTGTTCATTAAAAGCATCAACATGTCTATACCTATGTCATGTCTGAATGCATTATTAATGTTCACTCATCATTGGTCAACTGATGCAGTGTGTGACGCATGGACTCGTTTCCAAGGCATGAAATCACAGAGCTTTGAAATCTTCACGTAGTCGCTCACGTGACTCCGAAGTAAAATAGTAAGATTAAACGAGAACTAACCAGTTTGAAGTTTGATCTTTATTTTATGAGGAGTTACGTTGAGGGATTACGTGCCCTCCACTCCCAACCCTCTATCATAAAGGGCAGCTGGTATGCTAGTTATCTTATCTTACTATGTTTAGCTCGACTTCTGTTATCTGTGATTTCACACCGCTGCTTTGAAGATTGATGCGCATGTGGGCTGGCGGGGTCTTCACGTAATCCCTCAACGTAACTCCTCATAAAATAAAGATCACACTTCAAACTGGTAAGTTCTCGTTTAATCTTACTATTAACTTGCAATCTGCTGCCCAGGGTGGCTTCATAGGCCAATTAAAAGTTAAAGGTAAATCCCAATGACCAACAAGTCTATTTGGTAACAACTGAATTTAACTGTATTGAAGAGCCCAATTTCTTAAATATAGTTTGAGACTCCAAATATCTCCAATGATCCCTGTAAATGGGAACACCCTATGAAAAACAGTTGTTAATTAGCCATCTTCCATAATGACCAGGCCACGCCTGTCATCATTTTGTGCCTGCCTTAAATGACAACTCTGGCCCAATTTCCAAGCCTGTCTTGCAAGACAATCCTGGCCGTAATACAATTCTGGCCCCAATTCTGGACCTGCATTGAAAAACAACTCTGACCATTATACCAAGCCTGTTTCGAAGGCAATCCTGGCCAACAATAATGAGCCTGCCTCAAAACACAATTCTGGTTCAATTCCAACCTGCTTGGAATGCTATTGTCCAGTTTTACATGGTTAGATGCCTCTAAGGAGATGATTATGTCTTAATCATTCCTGTATTGTGTAATCAAGTGTAAATCTTACCAACTTGTAAGTGGTCCATAGTTGCAGAGTAGAACTGGCAGAGTACATGGAGCCTCTGGCCCACTTTCATGCTGCCACCCGCTTCAGTGAACCGCTTACAGCCGATGATAGACATGGGATGCGTTTATGCCGAACAATCAAGCTTTGCTTCGTTGTTGGCCTTGACTGGTCCAACAGCTTGTACTTCGTCCTCTGGGTTTTCCCTGTTGAATAGGTCTTACCTGAATAGCAGATTCAGCGGCTGTCTCTAATGTCCTGAGCGGTGTTCACTGCATTGTGTTGGGATGGCAAACCTTGCTGCCAGGACTGGTACTTCTGACACGTGCCCTTCATCCCTTGGGGTATGCTCCACAGCTCTACCCTCAGACTCGGCATGCTCCCTCCTCCAAAAAAGAGAGGCATTAAGCAGCCCTGTTACAAGGCGCTGCTGGCGCGGGCTCTCCCATAGGCCAGCACTACCATAGACTCAGCGTCAGACTTATACTGACCCGCTATGCTCTCCTCCTCATAGAGGGAGACATTAAGCAGCCCTGTTACAAGGTGCTGCTGGCGCTGGCTCTCCCATAGGCCAACGCTGCCATTAGCCTAGGCATCAACATGAAACAGCCCTGTCCAAAGGTGCTGCTGGCGCTGGCTCTCCCATAGGCCTACGCTGCCATAGACTAGGTATGCACTTTAAGCAGTCCTGTTACAAGGCGCTGCTGGCGCTTCCATTTTCCCTAGCCATCAACATGAAACAGCCCTGTCCAAAAGGTGCTGCTGGCGCTGGCTCTCCCATAGGCCTACGCTGCCATAGACTAGGCATGCACATTAAGCAGCCCTGTTACAAGGCGCTGCTGGCGCGGGCTCTCCCATAGGCCAGCACTGCCATAGACTCGGCGTCAGACTTATACTGACCCGCTATGCTCTCCTCCTCATAGAGGGAGACATTAAGCAGCCCTGTTACAAGGTGCTGCTGGCGCTGGCTCTCCCATAGGCCAACGCTGCCATTAGCCTAGGCATCAACATGAAACAGCCCTGTCCAAAGGTGCTGCTCGCGCTGGCTCTCCCATAGGCCTACGCTGCCATAGACTAGGCATGCACTTTAAGCAGCCCTGTCTCAAGGTGCTGCTGGCGCGGGCACTCCCATAGGCCCACGCTGCCATAGACTAGGCATCAAGCAGCCCTGTTCCAAGGCGCTGCTGGCACGGGCTCTCTCATAGGCCCACACTGACACAACTCCCTAGTGTGTCGAGATGGAGCATCCTCTCCATTACCTTCCTAACCAAATTTTACCTACCGGAGGGGAACCCTGCCGGTACCATGGCTGACCGTCTAATCGGTTTTACCCCACCATTGCGGGGAACCCCAGCATCTATATCTATTACCGGAGGGGAACCCTCGAGGCAATAGGCTTACCTTTCTTAAACGGAGCATCCAGAGGATCCCACATTGTCCTCAGAATATTCTACATTTTTATTCAAACAGTACCCGTAGCTACCCGGGTCTCTAGCACAACAAGTCAGCAACTCTACCGCTGCTGCAGTGCACCCAACTGGGATATTCCCCAGCGTTTTAAAAAATCGCAACCCGACTTACCAGCTACCCGCTTCCGCGGTCGGAACCGGGGTCTCCCCACAGCCCGTAGCTGGTTCCCTCGTCGGCCTCGCGAAGTACCGACAGGAAACCTTTGTAAAGAGGTTCCTGCACGGAACCTAATACAGGTAAGAAACAGAAACCTTACCTTCTTAGTTTAAACTTACCGCTGGCAGGCAGCGACATGCCTGCCAGTCCGGTGCTTCGCATGCGAACGTACGATATGACGCGCATGCGCACGAACGTGGTCTTTTTCACATAGTCACTCACGTGACTCCGAAGTAAAATCAAGAACCATAGGACTTAGGTTTTTAGGTGAGTGTGGAAAGCTTTAATAGGAACCTGAAGGGCAACTTTCCAGGCTGGGGGAGTGGGTGTATGGAACGAGCAGCCGGTAGAGGTAGTCGGGGCAGGTACAATCACAATGTTTAGAAGACATTTGGCCAGGTACATGGATAGGAATATGGGGTGGTGGGGTGGGGTGGGAAGGGGCAGAGGGTAGGGTGGGTTAGGGTGGGGACGTTGGGGAGGAGCAGTGGGGAGGGTAGGATGGGGAGGGTTGGGGTGGGGTGGGGAGGGTTGCGGTCGGGTGGTTGGCAGTGAGTTGGGGCGGTGGGGAGGGTCAGGGGGCTGGTGGCTGGTTCCTGGTTCCTGACGTTCCCTGTGGCGGTGGGCAGATTGCATCGACAGACTCCACCACCAGGATCCTACAGGACTGGGAAATTGGCCACACCGAGGTCCTGAGGGAGAAGATGGAAGCCGAGGTCCAGCGCAGGCGGGTTGCAGAGCAGCAGCAACAGAGGGGGGAAGCCAACAGGTCAGGGTGGGGGTCATCACCCCGCAGGAGGAGGGAGGGGACAGGGGCAGTGGGTGGGGGGCGAGGGAGCAGGGGGAGAGAGGCGGGGGCATGGAGAGAGAGGAGGGGGCAGGGGCAGGAGGGGAGGGGAGGGGCGGGGAGAGGGGAGGGGCGGGGAGAGGGGAGGGGCGGGGAGAGAGGAAGGGCAGGGAGAGAGGAAGGGCAGGGAGAGAGGAGGTGGAAGGGGGAGAGAGGAGGAGGAGGGGGAAGAGAGGAGGGGGGAGACAGGAGGGGGCAGGGGGGGAGAGAGGAGGGGACGGAGAGATGAGGGGGCAGGGGGAGAGAGGAGGGGACAGGGGGAGAGAGGAGGGGACAGGGGAGAGAGGAGGGGCAGGGGGAGAGAGGAGGGGCAGGGGGAGAGAGGAGGGGCAGGGGGAGAGAGGAGGGGCAGGGGGAGAGAGGAGGGGCAGGGGAGAGAGGAGGGGCAGGGGGAGAGAGGAGGGGCAGGGGGAGAGAGGAGGGGCAGGGGGAGAGAGGAGGGGCAGGGGGAGAGAGGAGGGGCAGGGGGAGAGAGGAGGGGCAGGGGGAGAGAGGAGGGGCAGGGGGAGAGAGGAGGGGGCAGGGAGAGGGGACAAGGAGAGATGAGGGGGCAAGGAGAAAGGAGGGGGCAGGGGAGAGGAGGGGACAGGGAGATAAGATGGAACAGCAGGAGAGAGGAGGGGCAGGGGAGAGAGGAGGGGACAGGGAGAGATGAGGGGGCAGGGGGAGAGGAGAGAGAGGAGAGTACGGGAGGGGAAGGGGGACAGGGGAGGGGATGAGTGGCTGACCCCTGGGGATGTGACCCCTGACCCGCCACGTCCCTCTCCAGGATCCAGATCCAGGTGTCGGAAATGGAGAAGGAGCAGAACCGCAACCAGCAAGAGGTGAGTGTTGCAGTGGTGACCCCCCTCCCAGGGGAAAACACCGAGCTTCCCCTCCCCCCCACTC
>CM075995.1:10081375-10127755 GCA_038087875.1 Malacoraja senta | reverse complement strand
GTAGAAGAGAAATGGAGGACATTTAAAGATGAAATTTTAAGAGTACAGAATCTTTATGTCCCTGTTCGGTTGAAAGGAAATAGTAAAAATTGGAAAGAGCCATGGTTTTCAAGGGAAATTGGACACTTGATTCGGAAAAAGAGAGAGATCTACAATTTTTATAGGCAGCATGGAGTAAATGAGGTGCTTGAGGAGTATAAAGAATGTAAAAAGAATATTAAGAAATAAATTAGAAAAGCTAAAAGAAGATATGAGGTTGCTTTGGCAAGTAAGGTGAAAGTAAATCCAAAGAGTTTCTACAGCTATATTAATAGCAAAAGGATATCAAGGAATAAAATTGGTCCATTAGAGAGTCAGAGTGGACAGCTATCTGCAGAGCCAAAAGAGATGGGGGAGATACTGAACAATTTCTTTTCTTCGGTATTCACCAAGGAGAAGGATATGGAATTATGTGAGGTAAGAGAAACAAGCAGAGTAGCAATGGAAACTATGAGATTCAAAGAAGAGGAGGTGCGGACACTTTTGAAAAATATGAAAACTGATAAGTCTCCGGGTCCTGCAGGATATTCCCGAGGACATTGAGGGAAGTTAGTGTAGAAATAGCAGGGGCTATGACAGAAATATTTCAAATGTCATTAGAAACGGGAATAGTGCCGGAGGATTGGCGTACTGCGCATGTTCCGTTGTTTAAAAAGGGTTCTAAGAGTAAACCTAGCAATTATAGACCTGTTAGTTTGATGTCAGTGGTGGGCAAATTAATGGAAAGGATACTTAAAGATAATATATATATAAGCATCTGGATAAGCAGGGTCTGATTTGGAACAGTCAACATGGATTTGTGCCTGGAAGGTCATGTTTGACTAATCTTCTTGAATTTTTCGAAGAGGTTACTAGGGAAATTGATGAGGGTAAAGCAGTGGATGTTGTCTATATGGACTTTGACAAGGTTCCTCATGGAAGGTTGGTTAAGAAGATTAAATTGTTGGGTATTAATGGTGGAGTAGCAAGATGGATTCAACAGTGGCTGAATGGGAGATGCCAGAGAGTAATGGTGGATGGCTGTTTGTCAGGTTGGAGGCCGGTGACTAGTGGGGTGCCTCAGGGGTCTGTGTTGGGTCCACTGTTGTTTGTCATGTACATCAATGATCTGGATGATGGTGTGGAAAATTGGATTAGTAAGTATGCAGATGATACTAAGATAGGTGGTTTGGTGGATAATGAAGTAGATTTTCAAAGTCTACAGAGAGATTTAGGCCATTTGGAAGAGTGGGCTGAAAGATGGCAGGGAGTTTAATGCTGATAAATGTGAGGTACTACATCTCGGCAGGACAAATCAAAATAGGACGTACATGGTAAATGGTAGAGAATTGAGGAATGCAGTTGAACAGAGGGATCTAGGAATAACTGCATAGTTCCCTGAAGGTGGAATCTCATGTAGATAGGGTGGTAAAGAAAGCTTTTGGTGTGCTGGCCTTTATAAATCAGAGCATTGAATATAGAAGTTGGGATGTAATGTTAAAATTGTACAAGGCATTGGTGAGGCCAATTCTGGAGTATGGAGTACAATTTTGGTCGCCTAATTATAGGAAGGATGTCAACAAAATAGAGAGAGTACAGAGGAGATTTACCAGAATGTTGCCTGGGTTTCAGCAACTAAGTTACAGAGAAAGGTTGAACAAGTTAGGTCTTTATTCTTTGGAGCGCAGAAGGTTAAGAGGGGACTTGATAGAGGTCTTTTAAATTATGAACGGGTTAGACAGAGTTGACGTGGATAAGCTTATTCCATTGAGAGTAGGGAAGATTCAAACAAGGGTTCATGACTTGAGAATTAAGGGACAGAAGTTTAGGGGTAACATTAGGGGGAACTTCTTTACTCAGAGAGTGGTAGCTGTGTGGAATGAGCTTCCAGTGGAAGTGGTGGAGGCTGGTTCGATTTTATCCTTTAAAAATAGATTGGATGGGTATATGGACGGGAAAGGAATGGAGGGTTATGGTCTGAGTGCAGGTAGATGGGACTAGGGGGAAGTATCTATTTTAAAATAAAAAAATAATAAAAATGTTCGGCACGGACTTGAAGGGCCGAGATGGCCTGTTACCGTGCTGTAATGGTTATATGGTTATATGGTGGGCTACAGGTTCTATCCTGGGCTGAATCCTGGGCAGACTCTCCGCCTCGTCTCGGAGACTTGCTCCATCTGGGAGGTGGACTCCCCCTTCAAAAAAAAACTTCTGTCGCTCTTTCAATTTCTGTTGCTGTGAGTTCTCCCTGTCATGAGCCTTACGGGCATGTACTTCATCCAACTTACCTTTCAAAGCTTCGATGTTTTTTCTCTTTTGATTCCTGCATAATAACTCTGCTGCAGAAACTTCGGCAAATCATCTGTACTTCTTGGCTTCTTAACTTTTACTTCTTTAAATGTGCCACTTTGCGTCTTTAAACTGCTGCTCAGGTCATGCTGCGCGTTCGGCAGGGCTCCTTGAAGTTCTCGAACATGGCGGCGGCCGTTATCGTCGCGCAGGCAGCGTGGTCGGAAGGTGGCCGTGGCGGCCATTACTCCGTCTGGGAGAGGCCATCTATGGAGACCTGCGATTCCTCCGTCAATCGCGGGACTCGGGGAATCGTAATGCCTTTTCCTCGCTGGTGATCCTGATCCCCAACTTGCGATCTCTGGCCATCACGGGGGGGGGGGTGGTGACCCTCCCTTCGCGGAAGCCCCGATCGGTTGGCCCTCCGAACGGGGGCTTTTCGACCTGCTGGGTGAGTGTGTGGAGCTCTGGGACGTGGTGAGGCTGATCGACTCTGGGTCCTCCGCTGTTTCGAGGCGAGGCGAGCCGCTCGCTTACTCTTCGGATGTCCAGACCTGTGTTACTTCTTCCTCTTTGACGTGGACCTGCTTTTTCCCCGAACTTTTTTTCTTTCCTGTCCTTTGACCGAGCATTGTGACTGGTGGACCGTCCTCGGCTGCAAGCTTTCTTTTTCTTCTTTTTCGGCCTGCAGTCGCTCATTCTTCTCCTTGCATGGAGAGTGGACTCAGAGGCTTGAGTCCCGCCATTTTTACTTCTGACACCATGTAATGTCTGCTGTATGGCCCTGTTGTGGCTAGCACAATGAATAGACATCCGACACCAACGACATCTTGTAAGATGTTCTTTATTTCCCACTCCAAAACAGAAGCTTCTAGAAGGTCGTCATCAGTCACGAGGCACTGGCAAACTCGCCAGCCTCTACTCCTGGCCTCAAGAGGGCACTGACATTTACATTACACCTGTGTCCCAAACATTGTGGTGCCCAGAAATGGGGGGACTATGTATAAACACAGCTGTGATTTCTACATGGTGAACCAAAATGTAAAAAATGGCCTTTATTAAAATCTGGCAATGTGCACTTTAACCACATGTGATTTTTTTTCTATTACAAATCTCAAATTGTGGAATACAGAGGCAAATAAATAAAATGATGGGTCTTTGCCCCAAATATTATGGAGGGCACTGTACATCAATGAAAAACAGGGCAAGATTAGCAAGTTTGCTGTTGAGACAAAAGTGGGTGGTTTTGCACATATTGAAGATGGTTGTAGAAACATTTAACCAAAGAAAAACAGGTGCTGGAGTAGGCCCTTCAGGCCAGCACCTCCATTCATTATGATCATGGTTGATCATCTAAAATCAGAACCCCGTTCCTGCCTTTTCCCCATATCCCTTGATTCCGTTAGCCCTAAGAACTAAATCTAAATCTCTTGAAAACATCCTGTGAATTGGCCTCCACTGCCTTCTGTGGCAGAGAATTCCACAGATTCACAACTCTCTGGGTGAAGAAGTTTTTCCTCATCTCACTCCTAAATGGCCTACCCCTTATTCTTAAACTGTGACCCCTGGTTCTGGAGTCCCCCAACATTGGGAACATTTTTCCTGCATCTCGCCTGTCCAATCCTTTCAGAATTCTATATGTTTCTATAAGAAACTCATCCAGTGAATACAAGCCCTGTCAACCCATTCTTTCATCATATGGCATCCCACCATCCCAGGAATTAGCCTTGTGAACCTACGCTGCACTCCCTCAATAGCAATAATGTCCTTCCTCAAATTAGGAGCCCAAAATTGCACACAATACACCAGCTGCGGTCTCACCAAGGCCCTGTACAACTGCAGTAGGACCTCCTTGCTCCTAAACTCAAATCCTCTCGCAATGAAGGCCAACATGCCATTAGCTTTCTTCACTGCCTGCTGTACCGGCATGCTTACTTTCAGTGACTGATGTACAAGCACAACCAGGTCTAGTTGGACCCCCCCACTTTTCCTAATCTGACACCATTCAGATAATAATCTGCCTTCCTGTTCTTGCCACCAAAGTGGATAACCTCACATTTATCCACATTATACTGCATCTGCCCGCTCACCCAACCTATCCAAGTCACCCTGCAGCCTCACACTGCCACCCAGTTTTGTGTCATCCGCAAACTTGGAGATGTCACATTTAATTCCCTCGTCTAAATTGTGAAAGATTACAGCAGAATCTTGATCGATTGGCCAGGTGGTTTGAGGAATGGTTGATGGAATTTAATATAAGGAAATGTGAGGTGTTGAATTTTGGGATGTCTTGCATGAGCAGGACCTACACAGTGAATGGTAGGCCTCTGGGTAGTGTTGTAGAGCAGAGCAATCGAGTAGTGCAGGTGCATGGTTCCTTGAAGGTCGAGTCGCAGGTAGATAGCGTGGTCAAAAAGGCTTTTGGCACATTGGCCATTAGTCGTAGTATTGAGTGCCCAGTCAGGAGGTTGTGAGGTTATATTGCAGTTATACAAGACGTTGGTGAGTCCGCATTTAGAGTATTGTGTTGAGTTCTGGGCCCCATTAGTTATAGGACAGATGTTGTCAAGCTGGAAAGGTGTAAAGAGAAGATTTATGAGGATGTTGCCGGGACTCGAGGATCTGAGCTTGGGCAAGTTGTGCCAAAGGGCCTAATTCCACACTGTAACACTCTATGACTCAGCAGGGTGGTGGTAGACTTGGTAACACACACTCAGCCCCTCAAGCCTGTCCTGCCACACGGCAATTGGCCCTTCGGTCCACCATGTCTCTGCCTAAAACTAATCTCCTCTGCATGCACACTTAGTTTAGTTTTTAGTTTAGAGATACAGCGTGGAAACAGGCCCTTCGGCCCACCGAGCCCATACCGACCAGCGAGCCCCGCACATTAACACTATCTGACACACAATAGGGACAATCTACATTCATACCAAGCCAATCAACCTACAAACCTATACGTCTTTGGAGTGTGGGAGGAAACAGAAGATCTCGGAGAAAACCCACTCAGTCACGGGGAGAACGTACAAACACTGTGCAGACAGCACCCATAGTCGAGATCGAACCCGGGCCTATGGCGCTGTAAGGCAGCAACTACCGCTGCGCCACCGTGATTCATATCCCTCTATTCCTTGCATATCCATGTGCCTATCTAAACGCCCTTATCGTATTTGCCACCACCATCAACCCTGGCAGCGCGTTTCACGTCCCCACTGTTCTCTTGCCCCGCTCATCTCCGTTAAACTTGCCCCTCTCAAAGTTATGCCTTCTGGTTTTTGACTTTTGTCCCCGGGGGAAAAGGTTCTGACCATTACCACAGTCTGTTCGTATTGGTGGAAATGTGTCAGACTCGATAACAATCAGCACGGGAGCACCTCAAGGCTGCGTGCTCAGCCCCCTGCTGTACTCTATACTCATCACTGCGTAGCCAGTCATAGTGCGAACTCCATCATCAAGTTCGCTGACGACACCACTGTTGTGGGACGTATCACTGATCGGGATGAGTCAGAGTATAGAAGAGAGATCGAGCAACAGTCTATATGGTGCCAGCACAATAACCTGGCCCTCAACACCAGCAAAACCAAGGAACTGATTGTGGACTTTGGAAGGAGTAGGATGGGGACCCACAGTCCCGTTTATATCAACGGGTCGATGGTTGAAAGGGTCAAGAGCTTCAAATTCCTGGGCGTGCACATCTCTGAAGATCTTTCCTGGTCCGAGAACATTGATGCAATTATTAAGAAAGCACATCAGCGCCTCTACTTCCTGAGAAGATTACGGAGAGTCGGTTTGTCAAGGAGGACTCTCTCTAACTTCTACAGGTGCACAGTAGAGAGCATGCTGACCGGTTGCATCGTGGCTTGGTTCGGCAACTTGAGCGCCCTGGAGAGGAAAAGACTACAAAAAGTAGTAAACACTGCCCAGTCCATCATCGGCTCTGACCTCCCTTCCATCGAGGGGATCTATCGCAGTCGCTGCCTCAAAAAGGCTGGCAGTATCATCAAAGACCCACACCATCCTGGCCACACACTCATCTTCCTGCAACCTTCAGGTAGAAGGTACAGGAGCCTGAAGACTGCAACGACCAGGTTCAGGAATAGCTACTTCCCCACAGCCATCAGGCTATTAAACTTGGCTCGGACAAAACTCTGAACTTTAATAGCCCATCATCAGTTATCTTTATCAGTTTATTTATTCATGTGTGTATATATTTATATAATGGTATATGGACACACTGATCTGTTTTGTAGTCAATGCCTACTATGTTCTGTTGTGCTGAAGCAAAGCAAGAATTTCATTGTCCTATCAGGGACACATGACAATAAACTCACTTGAACTTGAACTTGATCTATGCTTCTCATAATTTTATGTACGTCCTCTCAGCCTGGAGCAGAGAAAGCAATCCAAGATTGTCCAAACTCTCCTTATACCTAAAACTTTCTAATCCAGGCTTCATGAATGATGTAAACCTCTTCTGCCCCCCTCCCCCCTCCGAAACCTCCACAGCCTTCCTGTAATGGGGCAGCCACAACTGCACACAATACCATTCTATATTTTCATTGTTGATCTGCTCCAGGTCTCAGAGTCATGGATGTGTAGGAAGGAACTGCAGATGCTGGTTTAGTGCCCACTCCGACCTCTTTGCCCATCGTATGGCGACTATCTCCCACCTGCGCCAGTCCGGTACTCCTCCTTAAATGACCCCAATGATGCCGTGTCTGCAGACTCCTGGGTACAGCTTTCCAGCCATTCACCACTCTGTCGGAAGATATTCTGGTATACCTCAGTCTTAAATGACCAACTCTTCACCTTCTAACCATGTTCTCTTGTCTGTGGAAGCAGGGTCAAGGGTTTGAGGTTAAAGCAGAGGGAGCGGGTCGGAGGTGACTGTGCGGAATGAGGGTGAAGGGTCAGAGGTGACTGTGGAGAGGGTGAAGGGTCAGAGGTGACTGGAGAGAGGGTGAAGGGTCAGAGGTGACTGCGGAGGGAGGGTGAAGGGTCAGAGGTGAGTGTGGAGGGAGGGTGAAGGGTCAGAGGTGACCGCGGAGAGAGGGTGAAGGGTGAGTGGTTTCTATAGGGCTCTCCTGCCTGCTCTGTACAAGGTGGGCATTGAGGATGTGTACTGAGCCGGTGGGGTGATGTGGGGAGTGTTGGTGGGCTGTACCACCCTGTATGGCGACCAGACCTGTCTCTGCCATTCTGCCCCTTGGTCTGCGCTGGTAGATGGTTGTGTCTGACCCTGGTACCCAACAGCTAAGCAGTTGGGGAGGGGTGCAGTAGGGAATGCTGGTGGGTTGGACTGTACCCATGTATGATGACCAGCCTCTCTGCCATTCTGCCCCTCTGTCTGTGCTGGATAACAACTCCTGATCCTGTCTGTGCTGGATAACAACTCCTGAGATGGATTCTTAGAGCAGCTTGTAATGGAGCCGACCAGAGAAAAGGCAATTCTGGATTTAGTGTTGTCCAATGAACCAGATATGATAAGAGAACTCGAGGTAAAGGAACCGCTTGGAGGTAGTGATCATAATATGATTAGTTTTAATCTGCAATTTGGGAAGGAGAATGTTAAATCGGAAGTGGCAGTGATGCAGTTGAACAAAGGGGACTATGAAGGCATGAGAGGGGAGCTGGCCAAAGTAGACTGGAAAGGGATCCTAGCAGGAATGACGGTGGAACAGCAATGGCAGGAATTTCTGGGCATAATCCGGAAGACGCAGGATCATTTCCAGATCCCCAGCAGTGGTCTGACCAGCCTCCTGCTTGACCAGCTGGTTCTCAACATGTTTTTGTTTCCGCAGATATTCCGGAAATCCCCGAGAGTATTAAATTCTGCAAGTCTCTGGAAATCGCTGACTTCAGTGGGAACCCTCTCTCCAGGTACAGTGAACTGTGTGCAAATGTCTGGAAAAAGTCTGAAGAAGGGTCTCGACCTGGAACGTCGCCCATTCCTTCTCCCGAGATGCTGCCTGTCCTACTGAGTTACTCCAGCATTTTTTGTCTATCTCTGGTTTAAACCAGCATCTACAGTTCCTTCCTAGACGTGCTTGCAAACCAAACCACCCCAGGCTCACTGACCCACTGACATACCACCCACAACACCAATACCACCCCGACCAACACTCCACCATACCGACTCCCTCCACCCCCAATCCAGGCTGGACGTCATTGCCCCCTGACCCCCAGGCTGGACTATGACCCTTGACACCCACTTAACCAACCCCACCCCATCCCAGACTGGGCACTGACTTCCAGACTGGACACTGACCCCCAGACTAGGCACTGACCCCCAGACTGGACACTGACCCCCCAGACTGGGCACTGATCCCCCAGACTGGACACTAATCTCCAGACAGAACACAGATCTGGACACTGACCCCACCAGACTGAACACTGACCCCCCCCAGACTGAACACTGACCCTCAGACTGGACACTGACCTCCAGACTGGACACTGACCCCCCAGACTGTACACAGACCCCCCAGACTGTACACTGACCTCCAGACTGGACTCTGACCCCCCAGACTGGACACTGACCCCCAGACTGGACACTGACCCCACAGACAGGGCACTGACCCCAAGACTGGACACTGACCCCACAGACAGGGCACTGACACCCAGACTGGGCACTGACCCCCCAGACAGGGCACTGACTTCTAGACTGGATACTGACCCCCCCAGACTGGGCACTGACCTCCCAGACTGGACACTGACCCCCAAGACTGGGCACTGACCTCCAGACTGGACACTGATTTCCAGTCGGAAAGAAGGGGATGAATATTCTACAGCGTGACTTTGAAGAGCTCGGAAAAATGCTGAAAAGCAGGACCTCCAGGGTTGTTATCTCCGGTTTGCTTCCAGTTCCTCGTGCTGGCGAGAGCAGGAACAGGGAGATACGGGACCTGAATGTGTGGCTGAGAAACTGGTGCAGGGGGCAGGGATTTAGATTCTTAGATCACAGGGATCTGTTTTGGAGTAAGGGGGAACTGTACAAAAGGGACGGATTGCATCTTAACAGGTGGGGGACCAGCATTCTCGCAGGCAGGTTTGCCACTGCTACATGGGTGGTTTTAAACTGAATAAGGGGGGTGGGGTGTCAAATGGGATAGTCGAGGATGGAGTTAAAGGGAAAGAGAGTAAAGGGATAGTTAATGACCCCAGAATTAACGGGAAAGGAAGCTCACAAAGCGATAGGAGAGTATGGCCAAGTGTAATAGGGATCGATGTGAAAGGTGAGATGCGTAAGGAATTAAAAGTATTGTATATGAATGCGCGAAGTATAAGAAGTAAAGTAGATGAGCTTGAGGCTCAGTTAGAGGTTGGTAGATATGACATTGTGGGGATTACTGAGACGTGGCTGCAGGAGGATCGGGCCTGGGAACTTAATATTCAGGGTTATACACCCTATAGAAAGGACAGGCAGGTGGGCAGAGGAGGGGGGGTAGCTCTGCTGGTGAGGAAGGGAATTCAGTCCCTTGCGAGGGAAGACATAAGGACTGACGAGGTAGAGTCACTGTGGATTGAGTTGAGGAATTGTAAAGGCAAGAAGACACTAATTGGTGTTATTTACAGACCCCCAAATAGTAGCCCGGATGTAGGGTGTAAGTTGCAGCAGGAGTTAAAACTGGCATGTAACAAAGGTAATGTCACTGTGGTGATGGGGGATTTCAGGTAGACTGGGAAAATCAGGTTGGTTCAGGACCCCAAGAAAGAGAGTTTGTCGAATGCCTCCGAGATGGATTCTTAGAACAGCTTGTAATGGAGCCGACCAGAGAAAAGGCAATTCTGGATTTAGCGTTGTCCAATGAACCAGATATGATATGAGAACTCGAGGTAAAGGAACCGCTTGGAGGTAGTGATCATAATATGATTAGTTTTAATCTGCAATTTGAGAAGGAGAATGTTAAATCGGAAGTGGCAGTGATGCAGTTGAACAAAGGGGACTATGAAGGCATGAGAGGGGAGCTGGCCAAAGTAGACTGGAAAGGGATTCTAGCAGGAATGACGGTGGAACAGCAATGGCAGGAATTTCTGGGCATAATCCGGAAGACACAGGATCATTTCATTCCAAAAAGGAAGAAAGATTCTAAGGGGAGTAGGAGGCAACCGTGGCTGACAAGAGAAGTTAGGGATCGAATAAAACTAAAAGAAAAGATGTATAACACAGCAAAGAGTAGCCGGAAGCCAGAGGATTAGGAAAATTTCATAGGACAACAGAAGGAAACAAAACGGGCAATACGGGCTGAAAAGATGAAGTACGAGGGGAAGCTGGCCAGGAATATAAAGAAGGACAGTAAAAGCTTTAGATATGTTAAGGGAAAAAGAGTAGCAAAGTCAAATGTGGGTCCCTTGAAGGTAGACACGGGTGAAATTATTATGGGCAACAAGGAAATGGCAGAAGAGTTGAATAGGTACTTCGGATCTGTCTTCACTAAGGAAGACACAAACAATCTCCCAGATGTACTGGAGGACAGAGGATCTAAGGGGGTAGAGGAACTGAAAGAAATTTTCATTAGGTGAGAAATAGTATTGGGTAGGCTAATGGGACTGAAGGATGAAAAATCCCCTGGGCCTGATGGTCTGCATCCCAGGGTCCTCAGGGAGGTGGCTCCAGAAATAGTGGACGCATTGGTGATCATTTTCCAATCTTCAATAGATTCAGGATCAGTTCCTGTGGATTGGAGGATAGCTAATGTTATCCCACTTTTCAAGAAAGGAGCGAGAGAGAAAACGGGGAATTACAAACCAGTTAGCCTGACTTCGGTGGTGCGAAAGAGTCAATTATTAAAGAGGTAATAATGGGGTATTTGGATAGCAGTAAAAGGATTAGTCAAGGTCAACATGGATTTATGAAAGGGAAATCATGCTTGACTAATCTTCTGGAATTTTTTGAGGATGTGACAAGTAAAATGGATGAAGGGGTGCCAGTGGATGCAGTGTATCTAGACTTTCAGAAAGCCTTTGATAAGGTCCCGCACGGGAGACTGGTGACTAAAATTAGAGCACATGGTATTGGGGGTACGGTGTTGACATGGATAGAAAATTGGTTGGCAGACAGGAAGCAAAGAGTAGGAGTGAATGGGTCCTTTTCAGAATGGCAGGCAGTGGCGAGTGGAGTGCCGCAAGGCTTGGTGTTGGGGCCGCAACTGTTTACCATATATATTAATGATTTGGAACAGGGAATTAGGAGCAACACTAGCAAGTTTGCGGATGACACAAAGCTGGGTGGCAGTGTGAACCGTGAAGAGGATGTTAGGAGGTTGCAGGGTGACCTGGACAGGTTGAGTGAGTGGGCAGATGCAGTATAATATAGATAAATGTGAGGTTATCCACTTTGGCGGCAAAAACAAGGGGGCAGATTATTATCTCAATGGAGTTAGGTTAGGTAAGGCGGAGGTGCAACGAGACCTGGGTGTCCTTGTACACCGGTCACTGAAAGTTGGCGTGCAGGTACAGCAGGCAGTGAAGAAAGCGAATGGAATGTTGGCCTTCATAACAAGAGGATTTCGGTGTAGGAGTAAAGAGGTTCTTCTGCAGTTGTATAGGGCTCTGGTGAGACCACATCTGGAGTATTGTGTACAGTTTTGGTCTCCTAATTTGAGGAAGGACATCCTTGTGATTGAGGCAGTGCAGCGTAGGTTCACGAGATTGATCCCTGGGATGGCGGGACTGTCATATGAGGAAAGATTGAAAAGACTAGGCTTGTATTCACTGGAGTTTAGAAGGATGAGCGGGGATCTTATAGAAACATATACAATTATAAAAGGACTGGACAAGCTAGATGCAGGAAAAATGTTCCCAATGTTGGGCGAGTCCAGAACCAGGGGCCACAGTCTTAGAATAAAGGTGAGGTCATTTAAGACTGAGGTGAGAAAAAACTTTTTCACCCAGAGAGTTGTGAATTTATGGAATTCCCTGCCACAGAGGGCAGTGGAGGCCAAATCACTGGATGGATTTAAGAGAGAGTTAGATAGAACTCTAGGGGCTAGTGGAGTCCAGGGAAATGGGGAGAAGGCAGGCACGGGTTATTGATACGGGACGATCAGCCATGATCACAACGAATGGTGGTGCTGGCTCGAAGGGCCGAATGGCATCCTCCTGCACCTATTTTCTATGTTTCTATGTTTCTAGAACACTGATCTGGACACTGACCCCCCAGACTGGACACTGGCCCCCCAGACTGGACACTGACCCCCCAGACTGGACACTGACCCCCCCAGACAGGGCACTGACCTCTAGACTGGGCACTGGCCTCTAGACTGGACATTGACCTCTAGACTGGGCACTGACCCCCAGACTGGATGCTGACCCCCAGACTGAACACTGACCCCCAGAGTGGACACTGACCTCCAGACAGAACACTGATCCCCAGACTGGACACTGACCTCCAGACTGGACACTGACCCCCCAGACTGGACACTGACCCCCAGAGTGGACACTGACCTCTAGACTGGACACTGACCTCTAGACTGGTCAATGACCCCCCTAGACTGGACACTGACCCTCAGACTGGACACTGACATCTAGACTGGACACTGACCCCCGGACTGGACACTGACCACTAGACTGGACACTGACCTCTAGGCTGGACACTGACCTCTAGACTGGACACTGACCTCTAGACTGGACACTGACCCCCAGACTGGACACTGCCCCCCCAGTGGGAACCTTCTCTTCAGCTACAGAGAACTGCTTGCAAACCAAAGCGCCACTGACTCACTGACACTTCATAACCTCCTCTTCCGTCTCATTGCAGTGGGACGGCAGTGAGGACACTAGAAGGGGGAGATCAGGGAGATTTCCAGTGTTGCTGGTGACCACAGGTGTGGGAGGTGCATCCAGCTGCAGCTCCTGGCTGGAGTTACAGCTGGATGTATTCAGGATGATCGGGATGTGAGAGTGTCACAGGAGTTATGGTGAGGTGGTCACAGCTCAGATGCAGCGGCAAAGTGGGCTGATTACCACCGTGGGAGGGAGTAGACGGAGGCAGGAATCCCCCTGGCTCTCTCAAATACACAAATATTTGAGTTAGCTATTAAAATTTCAAAGGAAAGTTGGAATGAACACTTACTAAACGTGCATAAATGTTCGATTAATGTAAGACACACTTTAATACAATTTAAAATTTTACATAGATTATATTATTCCAAAACTAAAATTCATAAAATTTTCCCAAATGTATCATCTATTTGTGATAAATGTCAATCCCAAGAAGCTACTATAGCGCACTCATTCGTTTTCTGTACAAAAATTCAAAAACTTTGGAATTAAATTTTTTCGAAATCTTTACAAGATTATTTAAAATAAGACTGATACCCAAAGCAGAATGGATTATCTTCGGAATAACGGAAAAGATGGTCCAGAACTAAATGTGTTTCAAAAGAAACTAATAGACTGTGGGTTAATAACTGGAAAAAAGCTAATTCTAAAATTTTGGAAGAAGGCTCCAATACCAACTATGAACATGTGGATTTCAAATATGTTCGAAACATTACACCTAGAAGAGATAAGACTCCTCCTAGCAGGTAAACCAGATCACTTCCACCTGACGTGGTCTGCATTTATAGAATTATTACAATTAAGGGTGCAAAGGTACCTTAAAAAAAAAAATTTGAGGTCATGTAAGGGGGGATGATAGTTGAAGAGTTGGTATGTCCCATTTGCGTAATGCTCATAAAAATATTTGCTTCTCTCTTTTTCCTCTTTCTCTTTCTCCTTCTTTTCTAGGGTCTATTTCTTAACTCTTTTTCTTTTGTTTTTAATTTTGTTCTTATAGGGTCTTCGTCCTTTTTTGTTGTCACATTTTCTACACTCTCATTTTTCCTTCACTTTCTTCTTTCTTTCAATCTTTTCCTTTTACTAGTGTAAAAAACAAATGGAGTACATTAATTGTAAGAAGACATAAGTGACGAGTACTAATGTATGTGGTTGTAATGTAATGTACTTCTAATAAATAAAAAATAAAAAAAAAATAATAATAAAAAAAAAAAACACAAATATCCTTTTGGATTCTGTTGGGGGAGATGAGGGTCAGGAGAGAGCAGCAACAGCAGTCATGTCTATATCACTGAGGCACGGTCGGGTAGGGCGCAGTCACACAGGGCTAGGGAGACAGGAGACTTGATAGGGGACAGACAGGACATTCTCTGGCAGTAAACAGGACTCTGTGATGGTGTGTTGCCTCCCTGATGCCAGGGTGCAGGATGTCTCGCTGCACAATCTCAAGGTAGAGGGTGTCAGAGAAAGTTGATACAGGTACAATAACAACATTTAAAAGACGTTTGGACAGGTACATGGATAGGAAAGGTTGAGAGGGATATGGGCCAAATATGAGCAATTGGAACTGGCTTCGGTGGGTCGGCATGGAGGAGTTGGGACGAAGGGCCTGTTTCTGTGCGGTACTACTCTATGTTTGGGTAAAGTTCGGAGGTGACTGGGCAGGGGGGGGGGTGAAGAGTTGGAGGTGACTGGACCAGGAGGGTGAAGGGTCGGAGGTGACTGGGCAGAGGGAAGGTGAAGGGTCGGAGTTGACGACAGAGGGAGGGTGAAGGGTCGGAGGTGACTGGACAGAGGGAGGGTGAAGGGTCGGAGGTGAGTGGGCAGAGGGGGGGGTGAAGGGTCAGAGGTGACTGGACAAGGAGGGTGAAAGGTCGGAGGTGACTGGATAGAGCGTGAAGGGTTGGAGGTGACAGCAGAGGGAGGGTGAAGGGTCGGAGGTGAGTGGGCAGAGGGAGGGTGAAGGGTTGAAGGTGACTGGGCAGAGGGGAGGTGGAGGGTCGAAGGTGACTCAGCAGACTGAGGGTGAAGGGTCGAAGGTGACAGGGCAGAGGGAGGGTGAAGGGTCGAAGGTGACTGGGCAGACTGAGGGTAGAACGGTCGAAGGTGACTGGGCAGAGGGAGGGTGAAGGGTCGGAGGTGACTGGGCAGAAGGAGGGTTGGTGATCTCTATATGGCAAATAAGTTGGTGAAGAACAGATGACTGCCCGGGTTCCTTGCTTTGTGTCTTCACGTACCCTCACTCTCTGCTGCCTGCTGTGCTGATATGTTTCTCCTGCAGGCTGCCTGATGGATTCACACAGTTACGGATTCTGGCTCATCTCTCCCTCAATGATGTCTCGCTGCAATTTCTGCCGAACGACATTGGCAAGTAAGTGAGCTGCTTCCAATCGCCGGCACGTGCACACGTAAAGAGCAACGTGGCTGACTGTGACAACGTGATGGCTCCATCTGGACAGGGGTATTGTGTCAGGGCACTGAGAACCAGCACAGGGCCACTGGTCGCAACATCATGTCACAATGTGTATGACATGAGTGAGACCACACACAGTATTGTGTGGAGTTCTGCTCACTGAGTTATAGGAAGGATGTCATTAACCTGGAAAGTATGCAGAAAAGATTCATCATTCCAACTGGGACAGGAGGTTGAGTTACAAACAGAAATGGTGGCGCAGCAGTAGAGTTGCTGCCTTACAGAGCCGGAGACCCAGGTTAAATCCCGACTGCGGGTGCTGTCTGGACCGAGTTTGTACCTTCTCCCCATGACCAGCGTGGGTTTTCTCCGAGATTTTTGGTTTCCTCCCACACTCCAAAGACTTGCAGGTTTTTAGGCTAATTGGCTTGGTGTCAGTGTAAATTGTCCCTAGTGTGTGTAGGATAGTATTAGTGTGGGGATCACTGGTCGGTGCAGACTCGGTGGGCCGAAGAGTCTGTTTCTGCTCTGTATCGCTAAACTAAAAAACAATACTAAACTGGATGGGCTGTGACGTTTTTGTCTGGAGTGCTGGAGGCTGAGGAATGACCTGATAGAAATACATAAAATCATGAGGCGTATGGATAAGGTGAACAGTCAAATCCTTACCCCAGTGTAGAGGGGTTCAAAACTCGAGGCCATAGGCTTACGTTAAGAGGGGAAATATTTCAAGGGGAACTGAGTGTCAACTTTTTCACACAGAGGGTGGGGGGTACATAGAATGAGCTGTCAGAGCAAGCTGTAGAGGTTAGTTTAGTTTATTGTCAAGTGTCCCGAGGAACAGTGAAAAGTGTTTTTGTCGTGTGCTATCAGTGGAAAGGCTATAAGTGATTACAATCAAGCTGTCACAGTGTTCAGGTACAGGATAAAGGCAATAACGTTCAGTCTAAGATAAAGTCTCGTAAAGTCAGATTAAAGATAGTCTAAGGGTCTTCAACGAAGTAGATGGTAGATCAGGACCGCTCTCCAGTTGGTGATAGGATAGTTCAGTTGCCTGATAAAGATAGGAAGAAACTGCCCCTGAATCTGGAGGTGTGCGTTTTCACACTTCTGTACCTCTAGCCTGATGGGAGAGGGGAAAAGTGCCTCTAGGCTCCCCCCACCTTCAGGCTCCCCCTCCCACTGCCAAACTCCCCCCGCCCCCCTCACCGCCAGGCGCCCCCCCCCCCCCATCTCCAGGCTCCCCGCAACTCCAGACCGCCCCCCCCCACCGCCAACTCCCCCCCCCATCTCCTGGCTTCCCCCACCTCCAGGGCTCACCCCTCATCTCCAGACCCCCCCCCACCGCCAGACTCTCCTTCCCAATGTTTTGTGGCCGGGCAGCTGGCGGTGCGGACAATCGTGGCCTCCAATGGGAGGCCGAGGCGCTCCCGTCTCCACGCAGCGGACAATGGGAGGCAGCGCCCCTGCAACCATGCACTAAATGCAGGAGAGAGACCGGCAGAGCTGTCAGTGATGGGGGGAGAGAGTGAGGGGGTAGGCAGAGACTGTCAGTGCTGTCAGTGAGGGGGAGAGAGTGAGGAGGGGAGAGTGAGGGGTGGGAGGAGAGAGTGAGGGGGAGAGAGACCGGCAGCGCTGTCAGGGGGGGAGGGGGAGAGAGTAGGGGGGGGGCAGTAGGGGAGAGAGAAAGAAGGGGGGGGGGCAGTAGGGGAGAGAGAGAGTGAGGAGGGAGAGGGGAGAGTGAGTGAGGGGGAAGAGGGGAGAGTGAGTGAGGGGGGAAAGAGTGAGGGGGGAGAGAGAGAGTGTGTACCTTGTACCTTCCGAAGAGTCCACCAGGGACTATACTGGAAGTTGGACAATTTTATACTGGACAATTTTTTATTTACCAAACCTGTACGTCTTTGGAATGTGGGAGGAAACCGAAGATCTTGGAGAAAACTCACACAGGTCATGGGGAGAACCCTGTACAGACAGCACTCGTAGTAGGGCTCGAACCCGGGTCTGCAGCGCTGCATTTTGCTGTAAGGCAGCAACTCTACCGCTGCGTCACCATGACTGCTGTGAGGGGGAGAGAGTGAGTGAGCTGTGGTGTTGGGGGGGGGGGGGAAGTATATGGAGCGGGGAGAGAGTGAGTGGGAGAGAATACGGAGGTGGGAGTGAGGAAGGGGTAGAGTGAGTGTGAAGGGGGACATTGAGCGGGGTTTGACCCTGACATTGAGGGTGGCACGGCTGTAGAGGGTGGGGACAATGAATGAGGGGGGCAGTGTGGGAGGGGCTGTCATTGAGGGCACGTGGCAGTAGAGGGGGGAGGAAGAGGCAAAGAGTGACGGGACATTGGGGAGGGGTCTGACACACGCTGACAACGATGGTGGCGCAGGTGTAGAGGTTACGGGGGGTGTAAAGGGTACGGAGGTGTAGAGGGTACGGACGGGGGCGCGGGTGTAGACCCTACAAGGGAGGGTGGACAGACGTTACTCTGTGGCCACCGTGTTTTACTTGCTGGTGCGTCCTGTGGCCAGGATTCCTGGTCCACCCTCTGACTATGGCTTTGAGCTGCTGCTGTGTTTCCATCCTTGCTCCTGGGACTGCATCCACGATCCGAGTACTGGATCCCTGATCATAAGTGATCAGGCCATTCGGCCCATCGTCTACTCGGACATTCATTCATGGCTGATCTATCCCTCCTAACCCCATTCTCCTGCCGTCTCCCTATAATCCCTGACACCCCACCTGTGATTGGGTCCCTGATCCTGCGACTGGGTCCCTGCTCCTTGGGACTCTATCACTGGAAACCGACTTTATGTGATTGTTTGTTAAATTGTGGCACACACACAATGGCTTTAGGGCACACCTCTGTGCCGATGCACACCGTTTGGGAACAACTGGTTGAGAGGGATATGGTCCAAATGTGGAGAAATGGCTCTTGCTTACCTGTGTGTCTTGGTTGGTATGAATGAGTTTGGCCAAAATGCTGTATGGCTCTCTAACATTCCAAACATGGCCTCACCAGCCTACTATCTAATTGTCCTGTTGCAAGGTTTCAATCCTCGCCACTCTCATTCCTTTTACAGTTTATCGAACCTGGTTACCCTGGAACTCCGTGAGAACCTCCTGAAGACACTGCCAACGTGAGTAGCACCATATCCTGTTGCCTGGACTCGGCAGGCAGGCCAGGACCTGGAGCACAGGAGGCTCGGGTGATCTTACAGAGCTGTATAAAACCATTAGGGGAATAGATAGGGTGAATGCACAGAGTCTTATCCAGTCTTTTACCCAGCATAGGGGAATCAAGGACCAAAGGACGTACAGTGCCCTCCATACTGTTTGGGACAAAGACCCACCATTTATTTATTTGCCTCTGTACTCCACAATTTGAGATTTGTAATAGAACAAATCACATGTGGTTAAAGTGCACATTGTCAGATTTTATTAAAGGCCATTTTTATACATTTTGGTTTCACCATGTAGAAATTACAGACTATGTTTATACATAGTCCCCCCATTTCAGGGCACCATAATGTTTGGGACACATTGCTTCACAGGTGAGAGAGCTCTCAGTACCTAGTCTTTCCTCCAGTCTTTCCATCACCTTTGGAAACTTTTATCGTTGTTTATCAACACGAGGACCAAAGTTGTGCCAATGAAAGTGAAAGAAGCCATTATGAGACTGAGAAACAAGAATAAAACTGTTAGAGACATCAGCAAAACCTTCGGCTTACCAAAATCAACTGTTTGGAATATCATTAAGAAGATTGAGAGCGCTGGTGAGCTTACTAATCGCAAAGGGACTGGCAGGCCAAGGAAGACCTCCATAGCTGATGACAAAAGAATTCTCTCTATGATAAAGAAAAATCCCCAAACACCTGTCTGACAGATCAGAAACACTCTTGTCAATGACCACTGCCCGCAGAAGACTTCATGAACAGAAATACAGAGACTACACTGCAAGATGCAAACCACTGGTTAGCCGCAAAAATAGGATGGTCAGGTTACAGTTTGCCAAGAAGTACTTAAAAGAGCAACCAGAGTTCTGGAAAAAGGTATTGTGGACAGATGAGACAAAGATTAACTTATATCAGAGTGATGGCAAGAGCAAAGTATGGAGGAGAGAAGGTACTGCCCAAGATCCAAAGCATACCTCCTCATCTGTGAAACACGGTTGTGGGGGTATTATAGCCTGGGCATGTATGGCTGCTGAAGGTACTGGCTCACTTATCTTCATTGATGATACAACTGCTGATGTTAGTAGCACAATGAATTCTGAAGTGTATAGACACATCCTATCTGCATAAGTTCAAACAAATGCCTCAAAACTCATTGGCTGGCAGTTCATTCTACAGCACGACAATGATCCCAAACATTCAAGATTCAAGAGAGTTTATTGTCATGTGTCCCAGATAGTACAATGAAATTCTTGCTTTGCTTCAGCACAACAGAATATAGAAGGCATAAATACAGAACAGATCAGTGTGTCCATATACCATTGTATAAATATATACACACATCAATAAATACACACATCAAACATACTGCTAAAGCAGCAAATGAGTTTTTCATCATTCAATCTGAACCCAATTGAGCATGCCTTTTATATGCTGAAGAGAAAACTGAATGGGACTAGCCCCTAAAACAAGCATAAGCTAAAGATGGCTGCAATACAGGCCTGGCAGAGCATCACCAGAGAAGCAACCCAGCAACTGGTGATGTCTATGAATCGCAGACTTCAAGCAGTCATTGCATGCAAAGGATATGCAACAAAATACTAAACATGACTACTTTCATTTACATGACATTGCTGTTGTAATGTCTGCTGTATGGTCCTGTTGTGGCTAGCACAATGAATAGACGTCCGACATTGCTGTGTCCCAAATATTATGGTGCCCTCAAATGGGGGGACTATGTATAAACACTGCTGTAATTTCTATTGTGGAGTACAGAGGCAAATAAATAAATGATGGATCTTTGTCCAAAGCACTGTAGGTTTGAGGTGAGAGGGGAAAGATTTAATCGGAATAACATTTAAAAGACATTTGGAGAGGAAAGGTGAGAGGGACGTGATCCAAACGCAGGTAAATGGGACTAGCTTACACCAGGTTTCTTGGTCGGCATGGACCAGTCGGGCCAAAGGGCCTGTTTCAATGATGTAATTCTACCTGTGATAGAATTTAAGTGCTGTACAACTGAAACATCCCCAATTAAACACAGGCATTAGTAACCGATGCAGCACTTGAACAGACCCTTCAGCCCATTGAGTCTGTTGACATTAACCACACATCCCATTTTTTAATTCTCCCCACTTCTCCTCCTCCCCAGATTTTACCCACTACACACAGGGTGGCAATTTACATCAGCCAATTCACCTCTCAACCCTTGTGCCTTTGAGATTTTAGTTAGGCTGTTGTTGTTAGGCGCCATTTGTTCAACAACAGTTGTTGGACAAATGGAGGTCAGCCCCTTGGCCAGAGGAGAGCTACAGTCCCACTCCCCACTCTTTTCCTTGTTCAAAGTCTGCCTCGACATTTCCCACCCTGTAAGGGGATGTGTTCCACGTGCTAGTCCCTTGCTGCCCGCGGATGCGATTCTTCATGTCTCCTGTGAATTGATTTGGCTTTAAGTCTGTCTCCTCTGGTGTTACAGGAACAGTTTTATCAAGTCTGTATGGGCAGCTTATTGCATAGCTCTGTGTACATGTGTGTTACACCTCACCACGACCTTTGCTCTGCGGGCACGACAACAGTTTCTATCCCTGTAATATTAGCTCCCTGAAGCCATTCCTTTAAACGTTCCCTCCACCAATGTTAGCCTAGGTTCCCTGTCTGTGGTTCAATGGCACTTTATCATCACCTCGACCGAAGTACAATGAAATTATTTTGTTTGCATACTGTTCAGTGACAATCTAAGGCATAATCATGCTAAGTACAAGAGTGGACCACAATCAATCAGTACACAAGAGAACCATCCTGTATCCTTCAAATGTGAACATTTAAAAACATGTCACAGTCTTAGCTTGACCATAAAGGCCTGTTGTCCTGGCAGCGGCACTGGGTCAGTTACTAATCCAGGTGACGATCTGACCCCTCTTCCTGTCAGCAAGTCCTGACCCCTGATTGATATTTGTCTTCCCCTCTGTGGCTCTGACCCCTGTCTCCACATCTGTAGGTCTTCTCCCTGCATGTCTGCCCTGCCCCATCCCTGTCTGTCTGTCTGTCTGTCTGTCTGTCTGTCTCTCTCTCTCTCTCTCTCTCTCCCTCTCTCTCCCTCTCCCTCTCCTCTCCCTCTCCCTCTCCCTCCCCCTCCCCCCCTCTCCCCCCTCCCTCCCTCTCTCTCTCTCTCTCTCTCTCTCTCTCTCTCTCTCTCTCTCTCTCTCTTCCCCCCTCTCTCTTCCCCCCCCCCTCCCCCCCTCTCTCTCTCCCCCCCTCCTCTCTCTCTGTGTCCTGCCCCCAGTCTTTCTCTCCGTGGGTCAATGCCATCTCCAGCCCAGTGTGTCTTGCCCCCAGTCTCTCTCTCTCCGTGGGTCAATGCCATCTCCAGGCCAGTGTGGCCTGCCCTGTCTCGGGGCTGAGGGACATTCCTTGCCTGTAGGGTTTGTTGGTCCTGGTGCTGCTGTCTCGTGGGGTCCTGCACTGGTAATGGTTGATGTTCTCTCCGCAGGTCGCTGTCTTTCCTGGTGAAGTTGGAAGAGTTGGACCTGGGCAGCAATGAACTTGAAGTCCTGGTAATGAGTGTTTACACATTTTACCCCTCACTCTGCATCAGGTCACAAGGTCACAAACACTGCCTGCAGTCCCCAGTAACCAGAAATAACCCAGAGTGCTGGAAGCACTGCAGGTCTGGCAACAACTGTGGACAGAGGATTGTGGAGAATGTTTTGGGTGGAAGACCCTTTGTCATGCTGGCTGAGCGTTTCCAGCTGGTTTTGTTTTTATTTTTGATTTGCAGTTATTTAATTGTCAAACCTTCTGCCGCATCCATTGTGATTCAGATGCTTGTTTGAGGATCCAGCTGAAGAAGAATCGGGCAGAAAGATAGACACAAAATGCTGGAATAACTCAGCGGGACAGGCAGCATCTCAGGTTAGAGGAATGGGTGTCGATTTGGGTTCATCAGACCTAGATGACTCGGGCAACCTGAGTGGATGGACAAGTGTGGAGTAACATCACTAAATGTGCCGCTAGAACCACAGAAAGGCAAAGTGCTGGAGGAACTCTGCTGGTGAGGCAGCATCTGTGGAGGGAATCGACAGACAACATTCAGACTGATGGAGTATGGGGCAGGAAGATTGGAAAAGAGGTGGAGCGGGACAAAAGCTGACAAATGATAGGAGAATGCAGGTGAGGAGGGTGATTGGCAGATGTGTATAGTAAGTGACAGGCTAGGGGTGAAAGGCTGACCAAAGGGTGCCAGATTAGGAGAGAAGAGCAGAAGTGCCATGTGAAGCTGGAGGGGGGGATTTGCGTGATGAGTGTACTGCGGAGATGAAAGGAGCAGGGTGACTGGTGGTGGGGGAATTGAGAGGGGTGCAGGGGAAAGAGGTTGCATTGGGGAATGTTATTTGAAATTGAAGAATTCAATGTTCACACCGTTGGGCTGTTAGCCTCCCAAGGTGAGGCGCTTCTCCAACAGTCATGTGTTTACTGTCGCTGACACCAGATGTGCAGGTGCAGCAGGCCTTTCACTGCATGGCCCTGTCTACAGGAGGCTTGGAGTGAACAAGCAGGAATGGGTGCTGTACAGTGACTGCAGGTCCCATTGCACATCAGTGGGAGGACCAGAGGGGGAGGTGGACGTGATCAGGCTGACATTCACTGGAGCTGATGAATAAGAGAGGGTCTTACTGATATTGAGGTGTACAAGATCATGAGCAGCAGAGATAAAGTAAACTCTCATACTAAAAGCTGAGAGGCAATATGTTACTATCGCCTCAGAGTCAATTATAGAAGATGAAATAGCGGTACATTTGCATAGCAGTCACAGGATCGGTTCGAGTCAGCATGGATTTATGAAGGGGAAATCATGCTTGACTAATCATCTGGAATTATTTGAGGGAAATGGACAAGGGAGAGCCAGTGGATGTAGTGTACCTGGACTTTCAGAAAGCCTTTGATAAGGTCCCACATAAGAGATTAGTGGGCAAATTTAGAGCACATGGTATTGGGGGTAGGGTACTGACATGGATAGAAAATTGGTTGGCAGACAGGAAACAAAGAGTAGGGATTAACGGGTCCCTTTCCGAATGGCAGGCAGTGACTAGTGGGGTACCGCAAGGCTCGGTGCTGGGACGGCAGCTATTTACAATATACATTAATGATTTAGATGAAGGTATTAAAAGTAACATTAGCAAATTTGCAGATGACACAAAGCTGGGTGGCAGTGTGAACTGTGAGGAAGATGCTATGAGGATGCAGGGTGACTTGGACAGGTTGGGTGAGTGGGCAGATGCATGGCAGATGCAGTTATGTGGATAAATGTGAGGTTATCCACTTTGGTGGCAAAAACAGGAAGGCAGATTATCTGAATGGTATCAAGTTGGAATTGGGGAAGTACAACGGGATCTGGGGGTCCTTGTTCATCAGTCGCTGTAAGTAAGCATACAGGTACAGCAGGCAGTGCTGAAAGCGAATGGCATGTTGGCCTTCATAACAAGAGGAGTTGAGTATAGGAGCAAAGAGGTCCTTCTGCAGTTGTACAGGCCCAAGTGAAACCATACCTAGAGATTGTGTGAAGTTTTGGTCTCCAAATTTGAGGACGGACATTCTTGTTATTGAGGGAGTGCAGTGTAGGTTCACAAGGTTAATTCCCGGGTTGGCGGGACTGTCATATGCTGAGAGAATGGAGTGGCTGGGCTTGTAAACACTGAGAGGGGATCTTATTGAAACATATAAGATTATTAAAGGATTGGACACGCTAGAGGCAGGAACATGTTCTTGATGTTGTGGGAGTCCAGAACCAGGGGCCACAGTTTAAAAATAAGGGGTGGGCCATTTAGAACAGAGATGAGGTAAAACATTCACCCAGAGAGTTGTGAATCTGTATAATTCCCTGTGGAGGCCAATTCTCTGGATACTTTCAAGAGAGAGTTAGATAGAGCTCTTAAAGATAGCGGAGTCAGGGGATATGGGGAGAAGGCAAGAACGGGGTACTGATTGTGGATGATTTGCCATGATCACAGCGAGTGATGGTGCTGGCACGAAGGGCCAAATGGCCTATTCCTGCGCCTCTTGTCTAGTGTCTATTGACCATTAGAAAGGAGATTAGGAAGAATTTCTTTAGTCAGAGGATTGTCAGAGAATCTAGAATTCATTGCCAGGGAAGGCAGTGGAAACCAAGACAATTTATATTTTTAAGGCGGAGAGTGACAAATTCTTGATTAGTAAGGGCATCAGGAGTTATGTGGGATTATCAGGGGTTATGTGGAAAATGCAGGAGAATGGGGTTGAATGGGAAAGATAGATCAATAATGATTAATGTGAAAGAAGTAACTGCAGATGCTGGTTAAACCGAAGATAGACACAAAAAGCCGGTGTAAGGTTCATTTCCACCTCCTCCAACCTCATCTACCGTATCCGTTGTTCAAGATGTGGACTCTGAAACATCGGTGAGACCAAAAGCAGACTTGGAGATGGTTTCGCGGAACACCTTTGCTTAGCCCGTGTGAACCAATCATTCCTACACAGACCTTTCTGTCGTAGGTCTCCTCTATTGAGTGAAGCTAAACGCAAATTGGAGGAACAGCAATCATATTTCGCTTGGGCAGCTTACAGCCCAGTGGTATGAATATTGATTTATCTCGCTTCAGGTTGCCCCAGCATTCCCTATCTCTCTATCCCTCCCCCACCCAAATCGCACTAGCTTCTCATTTTCACCCTACAAACAGCCAACAATGGCCCGTTTCCTTTATTATCGTTACTTTTTTGCATATCTTTCATTCATTGTTCTTTATCTCTCCACATCACCGTCTATATCTCTCGTTTCCCTTATCCCTAACTAGTCTGAAGAAGGGTCTCGACCCGAAACGTCACCCATTCCTTCTCTCTCAATGTCCCACTGAGTTACTCCAGCTTTTTGTGTCTACCTTCGATCAATAATGATTGAATGGCATCGTAAAATTGATGGGCCGAATGCCCTAATTCTGCTCCTGTAACTAATGAATATAGACCCAGATCGTCATGGTGTAGCCCTGAAGGGCTGGATGGCCTACTTGTTCCAGTTTTCTAATTTTCTATCACTGGAATATCCCAAATGACTTTCAGTGGAAGCAACTTTGGGAGCTTTTCCCCAAGAGCCGTGTTATATTTGGACAGGTTAGTGGACTTCTGTGCTCCGAGTCTGACAGTGACAACTTGTGCATTTGTTTTGCAGCCGGACACACTGGGAGCCCTGCCGAACCTCCGGGAACTGTGGCTGGACAGGAACCAGCTGACTGCACTGCCACCGGTATGAACACACAAAGACACAGGAGCCTGGGGTCTCGTAGACTGGGGGGGGGGGGGGGGGGGGGGGGCAGCTTTAGTGTTGTACAGGGCGTTAAACTGCCACATTCACCAGCAACACAGCAGTGAAAGTCTCACCTGCTGCTGCTTTACAGTCCATTAACATAACGCATAAATATACAGGAATCAGTAATACTGGGTACCCAGACCGTAGTAGTGCAAGCCAAAGTAAGTAGTGCATCCTAAACTAAGTCACAAGAGTTCACACAGCTGAGGTGGGGTCTTGGATAGTGATGAGAACGGTGGTTCAAGATCCTGATGGATGCTGGCAACAAGCTGCACTTGAACCTGGAGCTCATGGTTTTCAGGCTTCTGTACCTTCTTCCTGATGGTAGCAGTGAGATGAGAGCGTGACCAGGTGGTGTGGGTCTTTGATATTTATCACACAGTACAGGAGCAGGCCCTACGGCTCACAATATTTGTGCCAAACATGATGCCAAGTTAAACTGATCTCATCCTCCTCCATATCTCATGCTCTAGAAACATAGAAACATAGAAAATTAGGTGCAGGAGTAGGCCATTCGGCCCTTCGAGCCAGCACCGCCATTCAATATGATCATGGCTGATCATCCAACTCAGTATCCTGTACCTGCCTTCTCTCCATACCCCCTGATCCCTTTAGCCACAAGGGCCACATCTAACTCCCTCTTAAATATAGCCAATGAACTGGCCTCAACTACCTTCTGTGGCAGAGAATTCCAGAGATTCACCACTCTCTGTGTGAAAAATGTTTTTCTCATCTCGGTCCTAAAAGACTTCACCCTTATCCTTAAACTGTGACCCCTTGTTCTGGACTTCCCCAACATCGGGAACAATCTTCCTGCATCTAGCCTGTCCAACCCCTTAAGAATTTTGTAAGTTTCTATAAGATCCCCCCTCAATCTTCTAAATTCTAGCGAGTACAAGCCGAGTCTATCCAGTCTTTCTTCATATGAAAGGCCTGACATCCCAGGAATCAGTCTGGTGAACCTTCTCTGTACTCCCTCTATGGCAAGAATGTCTTTCCTCAGATTAGGAGACCAAAACTATATATCCCTCTGTTCCTTGCACTTCCATGTGCCTATCGACAAGCCTCTTAAACACTACTGTCATATCTGTCTCCAACGCCACCCCCTGTACTGTTCCAGCCCCCATCACTCTGTAAAAAAAAAAAATTGTTCCGCACATCATTACATTTATCCCTCTTCCCCTTGATAGTTATACCCTCTAGTGCTGGGGAAAAGGGTCTGACAGTCTACCCTATCTATGCCTCTTATGATTTTATAAACTTTTATCAGGTCTCCCCGCAACATCTGACGTTCCAGGGAAAACTGTCCAAGTCTATCCAACCTGTCTCTGTAGCTGAAACCCTCTAATCCAGGCATTCTGGTAAACCTCCTCTACACCATCTCCAAAGCCTCTGCATCCTTCCTGGAATGAGACAACTAGAAGTGCACATAATACTCCAAATGCGGTCAAACTAAAGTTGCAGAATGACCTTCGAACCCTTATGCTCAGTGCCTCGACAATGAACTCAAGTATACCACAAACCTTCTTAACCACTCTTATGATGTTGCTTTCAGAAAGCTATGGACATCAAGAAACCTCTGTCAGTGCTGTTAAGGGTCTTGTCATTAACTCTATACTTTCCGCTTATATTTAACTTCTCAAAGTGCAACACCGCACACTTGCAATTAGATTGGGAAAATAAAGGGCTGTGGGAGAGAGCGGGGCATTGGGATTAGTGTGGAATTGTAATAGGGCTGTGGGGAGAGAGGAGTAGTGGGATTAGTGTGGGATTGATACAGGGCTGTGGGAGAGAGTGGGGCAGTGGGATTGATGGCTGTGGGAGAGTGGGGTTAGTGTGGGATTGATACAGGGCTGTGGGAGAGTGGGGTTAGTGGGATTGATACAGGGCTGTGGGAGAGAGGGGTTAGTGTGGGATTGATACAGGGCTGTGGGAGAGAGGGGTTAGTGTGGGATTGATACAGGGCTGTGGGAGGGGTTAGTGTGGGATTGATACAGGGCTGTGGGAGAGGGGTTAGTGTGGGATTGATACAGGGCTGTGGGAGAGAGGGGTTAGTGTGGGATTGATACAGGGCTGCGGGAGAGGGGTTAGTGTGGGATTGATACAGGGCTGTGGGAGAGAGGGGCAGTGGGGTTACTTTGGTTGTGTGACGTGGGTTGTGCTCTTTGTTCCAGGAGCTGGGGAACTTGAAGCGCCTGGTCTGTCTCGACGTTTCGGAAAACAAGCTGGAGACACTCCCCGACGAGATTAGTGGGCTGGTGGCACTGACGGACCTGCTTCTGTCCAAGAACCCTCTGGAATTGGTGCCTGATGGCATCGGTGAGTGCAGTACCTGGCCAGCTTACACCCGAGGGGACTGGCTGGGAGGGTTCCTCATCGTCCGGGCCCAGGTCTTGGGGAGGGGTTGAGAATGGAGCCCTGAGCGATGTCCTGCCCTGTGGACCTCTCCCTACGTGGAACATCCATCGTCTGACTGGTGAGCAGAGGGCAGGCTTTGGCCCACTCGTCTGGCCCACGGTGATCGGCAGACTCTGCTTGAGGTCTCTGCCATCTGGCTGGCTCTCCCCATTGCATTGAATCATTTGGACAGTTATGACAAGTAGTCAGGCTGCTGTTCGTCGACTACACTCAACACCAACATCTCCTCCAAACAGCAAACTCGAGAACTGGCTCTCTGCCCATCGCTGTGTAATTGGATCCTTGACTTCCTCAGCAGCTGAGCACTCTCAGCAGGAACCAGTCCTTCAACACTGCCCAACACCAACCTACCTCAGTAACACAGTGTCATAAAGCATGGAAACGGGTCCTTCATAAGTTCATAGGTGATAGGAGCAGAATTAGGCCATTTGGCCAATCAAGTTACTCCGCCATTCAATCATGGCTGATCTATCTCCTCCTCTTAGCCGCATTCTCCTGCCCTCTGTTCGTAAGCCCTGAGATCTGCACTAATTGTATCCGTATCCGTCTCTTGCCCAGATTGGGGAATCGAGGACCAGAGGACATAGGTTTAAGGTGAAGGGGAAAAGATTTAATAGTAATCTGAGGGGTGACTTTTTCAAAAGGTGGTGGATGTATGGAACAAGCTGCCAGAGGAGGTAGTTGAGACTGGGACTATCCCAACCGTTAAGAAACATTTAGACAGGTACATGGATAGGACAGGTTTGGAGGGAAATGGACCCAACATAGGCAGGCGGGACAAGTGTAGCGTGGACATGTTGGCCAGTGTGGCCAAGTTGGGAGACTAATCAAGAATCTATCTATGCCATAAAAATATCCATTGATGGCCTCCACAACCTTCTGTGGCATTGAATTCCACAGATTCACTATCCTGAAACTAATGAAATTCCTCATCTCCTTCCTGAAGGAACATCCTTTAATTCTGAGGTTATGACCTCTAGCCCTAGACTCTCCCACTAGTGGAAACATCTTCTCCACATCCACTCTGTCCAAGCCTTTCATTAATCGGTAAGTTTCAATGAGGTAACCCCCCCTCACCCTTCTAAACTCCAGCGAGTAGAGGTCCAGTGCTGTCAAACGCTCATCATGTGTCAACCCACTCATTCCTGGGATCATTCCCGTAAACCTCCTCTGGACACTCTCCAGTGCCAGCACATCCTTCCCCAGATATGGGGCCCAAAATTGCTCACAATATTCCATATGTGGTTCGACCAGCGCTTTATAAAGCATTACATCCCTGGTTTTGTATTCTGGTCCTCTTGAAATAAATTGTGTTTGCCTTCCTTACTACCCATGCGGCTTGCAAATTAACCTTTTGGGAATCCTGCACCAACACTCCCAAGTCTCTTTGCACCTCCAATTATTCGATTCTCACCCCATTTAGAAAATAGTCTCCGCCTTTATTCCTACTACCAAAATGTATGACTCCACACTTTGCTACACCATATTCCATCTGCCACTTCTCTGCCCACTCTCCCAACCTGTCCAAGTCCTTCTGAAGAGTTCCCTACTTTTACACAACCTGCCCCTCCACCTAGCTGTATAATCGGCAAATTTAGCCACAAAGCCTTCAATCCCCTCATCCAAATTATTAATATACAACGTGAAGAGCAGCGGCCCCAGCTCCGACCTCCGCTAGTTACTGGCAGCCAACCAGAAAAAGCCCCCTTTATTGGCACTCTGCCTTCTGCCATCCAGCCAACCTGATATCCATGCTAGTATCTGCCTTTTGATACCATGGGCTCTCATCTTCCTTATCAGCTTCTTTGGCCCAACTTGCCCAGGCCAACCAACATGCCCCAGCTAAACTAGTCCCACCTGCCTACTTTTGGCCCATATCCATCTAAACCTATCCAATCCATGTACAAGTCCAAATGTTTCTTAAACTTTGTAATCTTACCTGCTTCAACTACCTCCTCCAGCATCTTCCATTCACCCACCGCCCTTTGTGTAAAAAAGTTACTACTCAAGTTCCCATTAAATCTTTCCCCCCATTACAAAGCGGTTCTCAATTTCCCTTACTCTGAGCAACGATCTGCATTTACCTGATCTATGCCTTTCATGATTTTGTCCACCTCTATAAGATCACCCTTCATCCTCCTGCGCTCCAAGGATTAATGCCCTGCTCAACCTCTCCTTATAGCTCAGTTCCTTGAATCCTGGTAACAACCTGGTAAATCTTCTCTGAACCCTTTCAAGCTTGACAACATCTTTCGGTTAACATGGTGAGGCGACTTTGGTGTTGTACTATTTTGCTTACCTAGTTTAGTTTAGAGATACAGTACAGAAACAGCCCCTTTGGCCCACCAAGTCCGCACCGACCAGCGATCGCTGCACATTAACACGATCCTACACACATGTGACAATTTCACATTTACACCAGGCCAATTAACCTACAAACCTACACTTGGGAGTGTGGGAGAAAACCCAACGCAGTCCCAGGGAGAATGTGCAAACTGTGTACGGGCAAGCATCGGTAGTCAGGATCAAACCCGGATCTCTGGCGCTGTAAGGCAGTAGCTCTACCGCTACGCTGCTGTGCCGCAATGGTATTATGGTCATTCGTTTATTGTACATGAACCTGCCTGGCTGCGTTTATGGGCCTAGTAAACTACAGCGTTATTTTTGTCGTCCCATTTCGGGTTCACATGAAGATGAAACATCCGTTCTCTTGCCTTTTGCAGGCCAGCTGAAGCAGTTGTCCATCTTGAAGGTGGATCAGAACCGGCTGACGCGACTGACAGAGGCGGTGGGGGAGTGCACTCATATGACAGAGCTGATCCTCACCGAGAACCTGCTAATGGTGAGTGCCGAATCCTCAGTGGGGTACTGGGGGAGTGGGTACTGAGGGAGTGGGGTACTGGGAGTGGGAGGGCAGTACTGAGGAGGGCGATACTGAGAGAGAGACCGCAGAATCCATTTCCTCAGCAATTCCCTGGTTTACCCATCCTTTCCTACCCAAACCACCCCCTCCCCAGGAACATTCCCCTGCAACCGCAGGAGATGCAACACCTATCATAGTCATAGAGTGATGCAGTGTGGAAACAGGCCCTTCGGCCCAACTCGCCCACACCGGCCAACATGTCCCAGCTACCCTAGTCCCACTTACTTGCGCTTGGTCCATATCACTCCAAACCTGTCCTTTCCATGTACCTGTCTAACTGTTTCTTAAATGATGGGATAGTCCCAGCCTCTACTACCTCCTCTGGCAGCTTGTTGCAATCACCCACCATCCTTTGTGTGAAAAAGTTACCCCTCGGATTCCTATTAAATCTTTTCCCCTTCACCTTGAACCTATGTCCTCTGGTCCTCGATTCCCCCTGCTTTGGGCAAGAGACTCTGTGCATCTACCTGATCTATTCCTCTCATGATTTTGTATTCCTCTATAAGATCTCCCCTCATCCTCCTGCGCTCCATGGAATAGAGACCCAGCCTACACAACCTCTCCCTATAGCTCACATCCTCTAGTCCTTATACAGTGGCTTGCAAAAGTATTCATACCCCTTGAACTTTTCCACATTTTGTCACGTTACAACCACAAACGTAAATGTATTTTATTGGGATTTTATGTGATAGACCAACACAAAGCGGCGCATAATTGTGAACTGGAAGGAAAATGATACATGGTTTTCAAATTTTTTTACAAATAAAAAACTGAAAAGTGTTGCGTGCAAAAGTATTCAGCCCTCTTTACTCTGATACCCCCTAAATAAAATCCAGTGCAACCAATTGCCTTCAGAAGTCACCTAATTAGTAAATGGAGTCCACTTGTGTGTAATCTTTTTTTTGAGATAATATTTTTTATTGGAGGTAAATACATATCATATTACCAGTCTTTCCTTTCTAAATTAATAATATTGTCAAACATTATTCACATTGTCTCCAATGATTTTTTCTTTTCTTTTTTAAGTAAGTAGAAATAAAAAGATAGATGAAAGAAAGAGAGAAAAGAGAGAAAAGAAAAGAAAAAAAAAAAAAAAAAAAAAAAGAAAGAGATAATAAAGAAGAATGGAATACCTTACTAAGAAAAAAAACTTCATTCGAGATATATTCATACATTTCAGAGTATAACATTTCATCTATTCCTTGGCTCGAGTGCTAGTCAGGTTCCCGTGCTGAACCATTCTGACCCTTTAGATAATCAATAAATGGAGACCATGTTCCAACAAATAATTCTTGTTTGTCCAACAGGACAAGTCTAATTCTTTCCAAGTGTACGGTCTCCGTCATTTCTATAATCCACATTTTGATTGTGGGGGTTATAGGACCTTTCCAAAATTTTAGAATTATTTTTTTCCCAGTTATTATACTATAATCAATAAAGTTTCTTTGAGTTGTTGTAAATCTTTGATTTTAGTTCTAATATTCCTAGTATTATTAATTTTGGATCCGGGTCCATTGAGTGCTGGTAACTATAGATATTATTCTAAATATATTTGCCCAGAATGTTTTAATTTTTATACAATTCGCAAACGTATGAGTTAAGTTAGCATCTAAATGTTGACATTTATCACATATAGGGGAAATATGTGGGAAGATTTTGTTTAATTTTGTTTTAGAGTAATGTAACCTATGTAGTACTTTGAATTGTATTAGAGAGTGTCTGGCATTTAATGAACATTGATGTATGTGTTGTAAACTTTCTTCCCAAGTATCTTTCGTTATTATTTGATTTAGTTCTTTTTCCCATGTTTGTCTGTGTAAATCCGTCGATGTAATCTAATCTCAGTATAAATACAGCTGTTCTGTGAAGGCCTCAGTGGTTTGTTAGAGAACATTAGTGAACAAACAGCATCATGAAGCCCAAGGAACACACCAGACAGGTCAGGGATAAAGTTGTGGAGAAGTTTAAAGCAGGGTTAGGTTATAAACAAATATCCCAAGCTTTGAACATCTCATGGAGCACTGTTCAATCCATCATCCGAAAATGGAAAGAGTATGGCACAACTGCAAACCTACCAAGACATGGCCGTCCACCTAAACTGACAGGCCGGGCAAGGAGAGCATTGATCAGAGAAGCAGCCAAGAGGCCCATGGTAACTCTGGAGGAGCTGCAGAGATCCAGGTGGGAGAATTTGTCCACAGGACAACTATTAGTCGTGCACTCCACAAATCGGGCCTTGATGGAAGAGTGGCAAGAAGAAAGCCATTGTTGAAAAAAAGCCATAAGAAGTCCCGTTTGCAGTTTGCCACAAGCCATGTGGGGGACACAGCAAACATGTAGAGGAAGGTGTTCTGGTCAGATGAGACCAAAATTGAAGTTTTTGGCCTAAATGCAAAACGCTATGTGTGGCGGAAACCTATCACTGCACATCACCCTGAACACACCATCCCCACTGTGAAACATGGTGGTGGCAGCATCATGCTGTGGGGATGCTTTTCTTCAGCAGGGACAGGGAAGCTGGTCAGAGTTGATGGGAAGATGGATGGAGCCAAATACAGGGCAATCTTGGAAGAAAACCTGTTAGAGTCGGCAAAAGACTTGAGACTGGGGCGGAGGTTCACCTTCCAGCAGGACAACGACCCTAAACATACAGCCAGAGCTACAATGGAATGGTTTAGATCAAAGCATATTCATGTGTTAGAATGGCCCAGTCAAAGTCCAGACCTAAATCCAATTGAGAATCTCTGGCAAGACTTAAAAATTGCTGTTCACAGACGCTCTCCATCCAATCTGACTGAGCTTGAGCTATTTTGCAAAGAAGAATGGGCAAAAATTTCAGTCTCTAGATGTGCAAAGCTGGTAGAGACATACCCCAAAAGACTTGCAGCTGTAATTGCAGCGAAAGGTGGTTCTACAAAGTATTGACTCAGGGGGGCTGAATACTTTTGCACGCGACACTTTTCAGTTTTTTATTTGTAAAAAAATTTGAAAACCATGTATCATTTTCCTTCCACATCACAATTATGCACCACTTTGTGTTGGTCTATCACATAAAATCCCAATAAAATACATTTACGTTTGTGGTTGTAACGTGACAAAATGTGGAAAAGTTCAAGGGGTATGAAAACTTTTGCAAGCCACTGTACTTCCTCCCTCAACTCCATCCAGGTACCCCGAGAGTCCTTTCAGGTGAGGCAGAGGTTGACTTGCACCTCCTGCAATCTCATCTACTATATTCGTTCTTGGTGTGGGCTCCGACAGACTGGGCCATCGTTTTGCTGAACACTTACGTTCAGTGTGCCTTGGCCAACATGATCTCTCGGTTTCCAAACATGTTAACTCCCCTTCCCATTCCCATATTGATCTTCTGAAGAGTTCCCTACTTTTACACAACCTGCCCCTCCACCTAGCTGTATAATCGGCAAATTTAGCCACAAAGCCTTCAATCCCCTCATCCAAATAATTAATATACAACGTGAAGAGCAGCGGCCCCAGCTCCGACCTCCGCTAGTTACTGGCAGCCAACCAGAAAAAGCCCCCTTTATTGGCACTCTGCCTTCTGCCATCCAGCCAACCTGATATCCATGCTAGTATCTGCCTTTTGATACCATGGGCTCTCATCTTCCTTATCAGCTTCTTTGGCCCAACTTGCCCAGGCCAACCAACATGCCCCAGCTAAACTAGTCCCACCTGCCTACTTTTGGCCCATATCCGTCTAAACCTATCCAATCCATGTACAAGTCCAAATGTTTCTTAAACTTTGTAATCTTACCTGCTTCAACTACCTCCTCCGGCATCTTCCATTCACCCACCGCCCTTTGTGTAAAAAAGTTACCACTCAAGTTCCCATTAAATCTTTCCCCCATTACAAAGCGGTTCTCGATTTCCCTTACTCTGAGCAACGATCTGCATTTACCTGATTTATGCCTTTCATGATTTTGTCCACCTCTATAAGATCACCCTTCATCCTCCTGCGCTCCAAGGATTAAAGCCCTGCTCAACCTCTCCTTATAGCTCAGTTCTTTGAATCCTGGTAACAACCTGGTAAATCTTCTCTGAACCCTTTCAAGCTTGACAACATCTTTCGGTTAACATGGTGAGGCGACTTTGGTGTTGTACTATTTTGCTTACCTAGTTTAGTTTAGAGATACAGTACAGAAACAGCCCCTTTGGCCCACCAAGTCCGCACCGACCAGCGATCGCTGCACATTAATACGATCCTACACACGTGACAATTTCACATTTACACCAGGCCAATTAACCTACAAACCTACACTTGGGAGTGTGGGAGAAAACCCAACGCAGTCCCAGGGAGAATGTGCAAACTGTGTACGGGCAAGCATCGGTAGTCAGGATCAAACCCGGATCTCTGGCGCTGTAAGGCAGTAGCTCTACCGCTACGCTGCTGTGCCGCAATGGTATTATGGTCATTCGTTTATTGTACATGAACCTGTCTGTTGCTGCGTTTATGGGCCTAGTAAACTACAGCGTTCTGAAGAAGGGTTTCGGCCCGAAACGTTGCCTATTTCCTTCGCTCCATAGATGCTGCTGCACCCGCTGAGTTTCTCCAGCATTTTTGTGTACCCATATTGATCTTTCTGTCCTGGGCCTCATCCACTTTCATCCACTGACAGCACCTCATATTTTGTTTGGGCAGTTTACACCCCAGCAGTATGAACATTGATTTCTCTCAGCGACCACTGAATTACCTCTCTTGCCCCCCCCCCCCCCCCACCCCCACCCTAGTCATCCTACTAGTTCCACTGTCCGCATCCCTGGATCCTTTCGTTATCACCTCTTCCCAACCCATTAATGGGATCCACCCTTCCTTAGTCATCTGTTGCCGGCCCTGATTTGTTCTGGCCTTTTCCTACCTCCAGTTCCCACCCCTCTACTTTCAGTCTGAAGAAGGGTTCCGGCCTGAAACGTCACCCATCCTTTTTCTCTAGAGGTGCTGCCTGGCCCGCTGAGTTACTTTGTGTCTATCTTCAGTATAAACCAGCATCTGCAGTTCCTTCCTCCACTGCTCCTGTGCTGTACTGTTATACGTTCATTTATGTCTTACATCTTACTGTCAGTCTCTGATTGTCTGGCACTTTGTAACATCTCCCTGCATGTAGAAGTGCAATCATTATTCAAACTGTGTTTCATTGCACATGCACCCGCAGTGGAACAATGACATTCTTATTGCTGCAGCTTTACAGGCTCATTAAAGCAACAACACACAGATAAATATAATATTACATTGAATGAATAATCAGTAATATCAGTAACCAGACTATAATAACGCAAAATGAAAAGTATAAATGCAATGTTTTATCTGTTGACAAAAAGGTTCCGATACACAGTTAATGTTATACTATGGGCTGCTGTAAGTCTATATCATGTTTAGAGGGGTAGTACACAGTGCACCTTATACAATGGGCTGCTGTACGTCTATATCACGTTTAGATGGGTTGTACACGGTGCACCTTATACTATGGGCTGCTGTACGTCTATATCACGTTTAGAGGGGCCGATACACAGTGCCAACAGATGCTATGGCACTTGCCATGGCCCTGGCTCGTGTGGTGTTGCAGGACGGTTGCTGGGAAGGAGATGTTCTCAGTATTGTGTTCCGGGTTTGTTCCAGACACTTCCCAAATCCATGGGGAAGATGAAGATGCTGACGAATCTGAATGTGGATCGGAACAGATTGGTGGATCTTCCGGCAGAACTGGGAGGCTGCGCGGGGTTAAATGTGCTGAGCCTCCGTGACAATCGCCTGACCCACCTCCCGCCCGAACTGGCCAATGCCTCGGAGATCCATGTCCTGGATGTGGCCGGCAACAGGTAGGACTGCGAGTGTACGGCAACGGGAGGGCGTTCACGGTGGCACAGCGGTAGAGTTCCTGCCTTACAGCGAATGCAGCGCCGGAGATCCGGGTTCCATCCCGACTACGGGTGCTGTCTACGGAGTTTTTACGTTCTCCTGTGACCTACATGGCTTTTCTCCGAGATCTTCGGTTTCCTCCCACACTCCAAAGACGTACAGGTTTGTAGGTTAATTGGCTTGATAATATTAAAAAATGTCCCTAGTGGGTGTAGGATGATGTTAATGTGTGGGGAACGCTGGTGGGCACGGACTGGATGGGCCGAAGGGCCTGTTTTCGCACTGTATCTCTAAACTAAACTCCATACGTAGGAGTGACTGCGGTGATCCTGCGGCAACCTGTTGCAGTTTATTATGGTCACGGGTATTGAGGTACAGTGAAAAACATACAGAGGTGTGTACAATAATGAAAGGGATAAATTGGGTGAACACGCAGTAATCTTCCCCCATGGTGGGGGAATCAAGAACCAGAGGACAGAGGCGTACGGTGAGAGGGGAAAGATTTAATTGAACCCGAGAGTAACTTTTCACACAGAGAAATGTGGAACGAGCTGCCAGAGGAGGTAGTTGAGACAGGTATCAAATCTTTAAAAGACATTTGGACTGGTACATGAATAGGAAAGGCTTTGAAGGGTATGGGCCAAATGGGACGAGCTTAGATGGCGCACGATTCCCAAAAAGTTAATCTGCAAGTCGAATCAGTAGCAAGAAAGGCAAACACATTTATTTCAAGTGGGCTAGAATACACAAACAGGGATGTAATGCTGAGGCTCCATAACGTGCAGGTCTGGCCGCATTTGGAATATCGTGAGCAATTTTGGGCACCATATCTGAGGAAGGATGTGCTGGCTCTGGAGAAGGCGCAGAGGAGGTTTACGGGAATGATCCCAGGAATGAGTGGGTTAACATATGATGAGTGTTTGTCAGCACTGAACCTGTACTCGCTGGAGTTTAGAAGAATGAGGGGGGACCTCATTGAAACTTAACGAATAGTGAAAGGCTTGGATAAAGTGGATGTGGAGAGGATGTTTCCACTAGTGGGAGAGTCTGGGACTAGAGGTCATAGCCTCAGAATTAAAGGACATTCCTTTAGGAAGGAGACGAGGATAAATTTATTTAGTCAGAAGGTGGTGAACCTATGGAATTCTTTGCCACAGAAGGCTGTGGAGGCCAGGTCAATGGATAGAAACATAGAAAATAGGTGCAGGAGTAGGCCATTCAATATGATCATGGCTGATTATCCAAAATCAGTACCCCGTTCCTGCTTTTTCCCCCATATCCTTTGATTCTGTTAGCCCTAAAAGCTATATCTAACTTGAAAACATCCAGTGAATTAGCTTCAATATTTCTGGATATTTCTCAGGCAGAAATAGATAAATTTTTGATTAATACGGGTGTTGGGGTTATGGGGAGAAGGAGGGAGAGGGAATAGACAATAGACATTAGACAATAGGTGCAGGAGTAGGCCATTCGGCACTTCGAGCCAGCACCGCCATTCAATGTGATCATGGCTGATCATCCCCAATCAGTACCCCGTTCCTGCCTTCTCCCAATATCCCCTGACTCCGCTATTTTTAAGAGCCCTATCTAGCTCTCTCTTGAAAGCATCCAGAGAACCTGCCTCCACCGCCCTCTGAGGAAGAGAATTCCACAGACTCACCACTCTCTGTGAGAAAAAGTGTTTCCTCGTCTCAGCTTCCTCGAAATCAGCTATGATTGAATGGCGGAATAGACTGAATGGCCTAATTTTGCTCCTAACACTTATGACCTTGGTTGGCATGGAAGGGTTGGGACGAAGGGCCTGTTTCCATGTTGTATGACTCCATGACTTAAAATAGCAAGACAGGTGATAAAAGTAAGGTTATAGTGCTTAACTGTTTATTTTTTTCAAATATTAATTGGGATTGCTTTGCCATAAAATACTCACATGGCAAAACCTTTGAAGTTTGTCCGGGTGGCTTTTTTGACACTATGTAGTCGGGGCAACGAGGGAAGTAGCGTTACTGGGAGCTCAAATGTAAGTCAATGGCAGGACCTTCGGGAGCCCTGATCTACAGAGGGATCTTGGGATGCCCATCCATAGCTCCCTGAAAGTAACAGACAAGTAGATGGAGTGGTAAAGACGAGCTGTGATATGCTTGCCTTCATCAGTCGAGGCATTCAATATAAGAGTTGAGATGTCATGGTGAAGCTGCGTATAGCACTCAATATTTGCAGTTTTGTGTACAACTGATCGCCCCATTACAGAAAAGATGTGGAGGCTTTGGAGAGGGTGCAGATGTTTACCGGAATGCTGCCTGGATTTTACAGAAGACAGACACAAAAAGCTTAGTAACCCAGTGGCTTAGACAGCATCTCTGAAGAAAAGGACTAGGTGACGTTTTGATTGAGATCCTTCGCTACAATGAGTCAAGAGTCGTCAAGAGTGTTTTATTGTCATATCTCCCAGATAGAACAATGAAATTCTCATTTGCTGCAGCACAACAGAATATGTAAACATAGTACATAACGGGACAAATAGATTGTTTTCTCTAGAACGCTGGAGGCTGAGGGAAGACCCGATAGAAAGTGTATACAATTATGAGAACCATAGATAGGGTGGACAGTCAGAATCTTTTTTCCCAGGGTGGAAATGTCAAAGACTGGAGGACATAGATTCAAGGTGAGAGGGGGGAAAATTTAAAGGAGGTGAGTAGGGCAAGTTTTTACACCGAGAGTGATGGGAGCACACTGCCAGGACTGGTGGTGGGGGCAGATAATTGAAAAGAGGCTTATAGATAGATGCAGGGAATGTTGATCACATGCAGGCAGAGGATATTAGTTTAACGGCATCATATTCAGCACTGACGTTGTCGGCTGAAGGGCCTGTTGCTGTGCTATACACTGGGCTGAAGGGCTGAAGGAGCTGTTCACTGGGCTGAAGGGACTGTACACAATGAGCTGAAAGGACCATTGCTGGGCTGTACTCTTGGCTGAAGGGGCTGTGGCTCTGTGGTACTCTGGGCTGAAGGGCCTACACTGTGCTGTACCCTGGGCTGAAGGGCCTACACTGTGCTGTACCCTGGGCTGAAGGGCCTACACTGTGCTGTATCCTGGGCTGAAGGGACTACACTGTGCTGTACCCTGGGGTGAAGGGCCTACACTGTGCTGTACCCTGGGCTGAAGGGCCTACACTGTGCTGTATCCTGGGCTGAAGGGACTACACTGTGCTGTACCCTGGGGTGAAGGGCCTACACTGTGCTGTACCCTGGGGTGAAGGGACTACACTGTGCTGTACCCTGGGCTGAAGGGCCTACACTGTGCTGTACCCTGGGCTGAAGGGCCTACACTGTGCTGTATCCTGGGCTGAAGGGACTACACTGTGCTGTACCCTGGGGTGAAGGGCCTACACTGTGCTGTACCCTGAGCTGAAGGGCCTACGCTGTGCTGTACACTGTAGGTTGAAGGGCCTGTTGCTGGGTTGTACTGTTCCATGTTCTATGCTTTCTCTACTCTGTGCAGGTTGCTGAATCTGCCCTTTGCTCTGACCAACCTGAACCTGAAGGCCCTGTGGCTTGCAGAGAACCAGTCGCAGCCGATGCTGAAGTTTCAAACTGAGGACGATGAGAAGACGGGTGAGAAGGTTCTGACCTGCTACCTGCTGCCACAGCAGCCTTCCCCCAGTCTGGGTAAGTGGCTGCCCTGGCTGAAGGGAGTTGACTTAATCCATGCCCTCGTCATCTTGTACACCTCAGTAAGCCTTCGACGCTCCAAAGAAAACGGTCCCAGCCTATACAACCTCTAACCCAAGCCCACAAGCCCAGGTAACATGCAGGTGAATCTTCATCTGGGTGAATTTAATGACATCCTTGCTATAGCTGCACACACAACTCCAAATGTGGTCTCTCCACATGTGGTATACAGCTGTATCAGGATGTCCGAACCATTGTACCCTTCCCAATGAAGGCAAGCGTGCCAAATGCCTTCTTCACCTGACCCACCACTTTATGTACTCCCAGATCTCTGTTCCACACACTCTCAAGGCCTCTACCATTTACCGTGTAAGTCCTGCCTTGGTTTGACATACCAAAGTGCAACACCTTACATTTGTCAGAGTTCCATTCCTTGGCCCACCTTCCCAACAGGTCTAGATCTTGTTGTAAGCTTTAATATCCTTCCTTCCTTTTTACTACACAACTAATTTTGTTGTCAACTGCAAATGTACTTACAATGTTACTACGGTGTCATCTAAACCTTTAATGTCAATAACAACAACAGAGGACCCAACATCGACCCCTGGGGAAGGCTACTGTTCACGGGCTTCCAACCCCCACAACTATCCATTGACCATTTCCTGCGAGACAATTTTGAATCCTGTTGACTTGCTCACCTTGGATCCCATGTGATCTAACCTTCCAGACCAGCGGACCTTGCCAAAGGCCTTTCTAAAGTTTATAGACAACATCCACTATGCTGCCCTCCTCAATCCTCTTCGTGAGCTCTTTGGAAAGCTGAATCAGATTCGTGAAACAGGATTTACAAACATGGAAAAATAGGTGCAGGAGTAGGCCATTCGGCCCATCGAACCATTCAATACGATCATGGCAGTACCCCGTTCCTACTTTCCCCCATATCCCTTGATTCCTTTAGCCCTAAGAGCTAAATCTGATTCTCTTTCCCAGGTATAAAGTCATGCTGAGTACCCTGATGAGTCAAAATGCTGGTCGATCTTGGCCTTGGGAATCCTCTCCAACACCTTTCCCAAGCTGCCCTGGGGCTCACCGGCTTGTTGGTCCCTGGCTTGTCCTTACTACCCTGTCAACAGTACAAGGTCTGGTACAACATCAGCCACCCTCCAGTCTTCCGAAACTTCAGCTGTGGCTAACGATGCTGCAGATATATCTGCAACAACCTCTGCGATTTCCTACCTAGCTTTTATCGCAAGGTCCAAAGGTGTACTTAGTCAGGCCCTGGGGATTTATCCATCTTAATTAGCTTTAAAACCGCCGGCTTTGGGCCCTGGGCTGTGAGCCCTGGGCTGTGGTCCCTGGGCTGTGGTCCCTGGGCTGTGGTCCCTGGGCTGTGGTCCCTGGGCTGTGACAGGTGCTGTGCTACCTGACTGTGCTGATTGCAGAGAACCTATTGACGGACCGGATTTGATTGCAGAGAACCTATTGACGGACAGTGTGGATGAGCCATGGCCTGAGCCCAACCTGAACCGTGTCAGTGTGATCCAGTTCCAGGAGGAGCCCAGAGACGGCGAGGACATCGAGGAGGAGGCAGAGAGACGCGTGAGTCACTCTGCAGGGCGGGCCGGGCTGTGCCAGGATGAGATGGGTTAGGGTGGGCCGGGCTGGGATGGGCTCTGCCGTGCCATGATGAACTGGGCCGGGCTGGGGTGAGATGGGCCGGGTGAGTTGGGATAGGCTCTTCTGCACCAGGAGGGGTTGGGATGAGCTGAGCTGGGATGAGACGGGCTGGGATAAGTTGGGCCGGACTGGGAATGCTTGGAAAACCCTGTGTAACCATTTTGGAACATTAGTGAGCAGCTGGGGTTAACCAGCTGATTGAGCAGGAACTTGAGGGCAACATTTCCATACTGCAGGTGGTTGTATATGGAACGAGCTGCCAGAGGCGGTAGTTGAGGCAGGTACAACAACAACAGTTAAAAGCCATCAGACAGGTACATGAATGGAGAGGTTTAGAGGGGTATGGGTCAAATACCGGCCAGTGGGACTAGTGTAGATGGTGCATCATGATCAACATGGACGTGTGGCATGCTATGTGACTATCAAGATGGAGGAAGAATTTGTACATCAGAGCAAAAGCAAAAAGCAATAGTCTCCTTTCAATATGGCTCTTCCTGACTTTACCTCAGAGACAGGCACTGTGCCACACACCTGTCTGCGACTGCTGCTCTCTGACCCCTCATCCCCCTCATAGTATCCAAAATGGTGCGCCAGTTTTTGAGGCAAATGGCCCCAGAGGATTCCTGCACTCTAAGAAGGTTTCTGATCTGGTCCTCTATCCATGTTGTCCAGAGATGATCTGCTGAGTTAGTCCAGCACGTTGTATAAAATGGCACCTGCAGTTCCTTGCGTCTCCATCTCTCTGCCTACTCCCGTTTCCCATCTACTCTCTGCCAGCACCTTAGGTGTGACCACATCACTGTAACTCTGATGTCTGGCGCTCTCACACCCCCGCACCATCCTGAGTGCAGCCAGCTGTGGATTTAGCTGCTTGACGTGGTCAGTTAGGAGCTGCAGCTGGTCGCTGCACCTACAGCTGCAATGCCAACACGAGTGCCGGAGGGTGGCAGTGGGCCAGGCAGGATCCGTGGAGGGAATGGGCACAAGATGTTTGGAACAGTGTGGCTGTCGGCTCTGACGATTGTTCATTGTGTCCCTCGTGCAGGGCCGGTTACAGCGCCGAGCAACTCCTCACCCCAGCGAGCTGAAGGTGATGAAACAGGCCATCGAAGACCGCAGGGGCGAGCCACTCACCGCCAGGGCAGAGGACTCGCCTCCCTCACCAGATTCTCCCGAGCCCCAGGTCAGCACTGTGGCTACAGCCGGTGGGGGCGTGGGGATTGGTAGGGGGCAGGATCCGAGGGATGGGTAGAGTGGTGGGGGGACGGGGATCTGGACATGGGCGTGGGGAGGTGGGGCGGGAGGGGGACATGACTTAGGTGGGGGGGGGCAGGATAGGTAAAGGTGAGGGGGACATGGGTGGGGGCAGGGATCTGGTGTGAGGGCGGGGTGGGGATTTGACAGTGGGGAAGGGGGGAGAGCCATCATTGGGGTGTGCGATGGTTGGGGAGGGTCATCAATGGCCACGGTGATTGAAGCGAAGGTGGGAGAGAGGCAATGATGGATCAGGGGGAGACAGGGCTGACTGGCATGGGGATTGGGCAAAGGCTGGGGTGCCAGGCCACGGGCCGGACGGATGAAGATGTGAAGATGTGGAGTCTGGGGATCTGGGACGATTGATGGCTGAGATGTGGAGTGGCTTGGAATAGGGAGCAGCATGATGGGAGGTGGAACAGGGCAGTGGGTGTGCTTGCGGTGGAGAGGGCAGGGAGGTAGGAGGTGAATGAGTGTTCCTGAGGTGGGAGGGTGCAGTGGGACAGGTGTGTGTGTGGGAGTGTGTGCGTGAGTGTATGTGTGGGAGTGTGTGTGGGAGTGTGCGGGAGTGTATGGGTTTGTGTGCGGGTGAGTGTGTATGCGGGTGTGGGTGTGCGTGTGTGGGAGCGCAGTGGGAGAGTGTGGGTGGGCGTGTGTGTATGTGGGAGTGGGAGTGGGGTTATGTGGGTGGGTGTGTGTAGGTATTTGTGTGGGTGTTTGTGTGGGTGTGTGTGTGTTGGAGTGTGTGTGGGCGCGTGTATGTGGGTGTGTGTGTGTGGGGGAGTGGGAGTGGGGATTGGGAGTGGGTGTGTGAGTGCAATGTGGGGTGTGTGTGTGTGGGTATGTGTTTGTGGCTGTGTGTCTGGGTGTGTGGGAGTGGGTGTATGTGGGTGTGTGTGGGAGTGTGTCTTGTGTGGGTGTGTGAGTGCGTGGGAGGAGTGTGTGGAGGGGGAGGGTGTGTGAGGGGGGAGTGTGTGTGTGTGTGTGTGAGGGGGGAGTTTGTGTGTGTGTGCGCGGGGAGTTTGTGTGTGTGGGGGGGAGTGTGTGTGTGTGCGGGGAGTGTGTGTGGGGGAAGTGTGTGTGTGTGGGGGGGGAGTGTGTGTGGGGGGGAGTGTGTGTGCTGGTGTGAGGGGGAAGTGTGTGTGTGAGTGCAATGTAGGGTGTGTGTGAGTGTGGGAGTGGGAGTGCAGTGTGGGGACTGTGGGGGTGAGGGGGTGTGGGGGGGAGTGTGTGTGGGGATGAGTGTGTGTGGGGGTGAGTGTGTGTGTGGGGGGTGTGGGTGTGTGTGTGTGGGGGGGGTGTGGGTGAGTGTGTGTGGGGGGGTGGGGTGAGTGTGTGTGTGGGGGGGTGAGTGTGTGTGTGTGGGGGGGAGTGTGTGTGGGGGGGAGTGTGTGTGTGCTGGTGTGAGGGGGAAGTGTGTGTGCGAGTGCAATGTAGGGTGTGTGTGTGGGAGTGGGAGTGCAGTGTGGGGGTGTGTGGGGGGAAGTGTGTGTGTGGGGATGAGTGTGTGTGTGGGGGTGAGTGTGTGTGTGTGTGTGGGGGGTGTGGGTGAGTGTGTGTGTGTGTGTGTGGGTGAGTGTGTGTGTGTGTGGGGGGGGGTGGGGGTGAGGGTGTGTGGGGGGGGTGAGTGTGTGTGTGTGTGGGGGGGGAAGTGTATGTGTGGGGGTGAGTGTGTGTGTGGGGTGAGTGTGTGTGTGGGTGTGGGGGAGTGTTTGTGTGGGGGGAGTGTGTGGTGGGGGGAGTGTGTGTGTGTGGGGGGACGTGTGTGTGTGGGGGTGTGTGTGTGGGGGAGTGTGTGGGGGGGGGAGTGTGAGGAGTGGTGTGTGTGTGGGTGTGTGTGTGTGTGGGGGGGAGTGTGTGTGTGGGGGTGTGTTTGTGGGGGAGTGTGTGGGGGGGGAGTGTGAGGAGTGGTGTGTGTGTGGGTGTGTGGGTGTGTGTGTGTGGGGGGGGGAGTGTGGGGAGTGGTGTGTGTGTGGGGGTGGGGGTGTGGGGGTGTGGAGGGGGAGTGTGGGGAGTGGTGTGTGTGGTGGTTGTGTGTGTGGGGGAGTGTGTGTGGGGGGGGCTGTGGGTGTGTGTGGGGAGTGGTGTGTGGGGGGTGTGTGTGTGTGTGGGGGGTGGTGTGTGGGGTGTGTGTGTGTGTGGGGGGTGGTGTGTGGGGGGGGAGTGTGGGGAGTGGTGTGTGGGGGGTGTGTGTGTGTGTGTGGGGTGTGTGTGTGGGGGGGTGTGTGTGGGGAGTGGGGTGGGGGGGTGTGTGTGTGTGGGGGGTGTGTGTTGTGGGGGGTGTGTGGGGGGGTGGGGGTGGGGGTGTGTGTGTGGGGGGGTGGGGGTGTGGGGGGGGGGGGAGTGTGGGGGGGAGTGGGTGGGTGTGGGGGGTGAGGGGTGTGGGGGGGTGGGGGGTGGGGTGGGGGTGGGGGTGGGGGGGGGTGTGTGGGGCGGAGTGGTGTGGGTGTGTGTGGGAGGGTGTGTGTGGGGTGGGTGTGGGTGTGCGTGTGTGGGGTGTGCGTGTGTGGGGGTGTGGGGGTGTGTGTGTGTGGGGGGTGTGGGGGTGGTGTGTGTGGGAGTGTGGGGGGGTGTG
>CM075995.1:10005781-10081175 GCA_038087875.1 Malacoraja senta | reverse complement strand
TTCTCTTGTATCAGCGATCACCACCCTCACTTTGGCGCACTCTGGTAGTTTAAGGTGTTTTAAAACTGACTGGGAGAACCTATCTGTACATGTGACAACAATAGACCATTGCCCACTGTTAACCTTCTACATTTGCAGACTTGGTGAAACCTCCCCCAGTGTTTCGGCAGTACGTTCTTTCCCCACTGCTGCCCAATGAATGTTCCAGAAATTCCTGCTCTCAGAGTGTGGTGAACCTCTGTGGAACTCTGACCCCCAGGGGTGCTGGAGGCCGGGTAGAGATGGGGAGATGATGAATTGGGTGTTATGGGCAACTGGCATAGAAGGGGCTGGGATAGGTCATCCATAATCATGTTGAATGATGGGCAGGCTGAGGGGCCTCCTGCTCCCATTTTATTCTGTCCCTCTTCCCCCTCTCTTACTTTCCCTTTCATTTCTCCCTCCCTCTCTTCCTCTCATCTCTCTCTCTTCCAACCTTGCACTCTTACATTGCGACCTCTCCCCTGCATTTTCTCGGATACAGTCATTCTGTGACTCAGTCAAACTGTCTGGTGTTGTGTCTGGTGTTGTTTGCTGGCCGTTACCATTCCACCCTGCCCCTGCCTCATCTACCCCTTCGCGCTCCCACCCCCCTTAACCTGTTGTAACGTAGATGATTAACGGTGAAGCTATCAGAAGCACGCAGACTAACTGACTAACCGTATTCTAACTTGGCGAGTGGTTGATGGAGTGTTCCTCAGTGTGTACAGACCTTGAGAGTGGCGGCCAGCTGCCCGCCTCCCAGCCAGTCGGGTCCCTGGCCTGGGCCGCTGACGGAGCCGTGAGTTGTTTGTTGTTTGTGCTGGGAGCAAGCATAGCCTGTGTGGGCACATCCCATCGATGGTCTGCACCAGCAGCTTGCTGAAGGCTGCATGTCAATGCTGCAGTCTGTGGGCAAAGGAATGAACCAAAGGGCTCGAGCAAAGGGTTAGCACAAGCACAGCGGGCCAAAGGGTCTTCCTGTGCACATGATTGTGAGCAGAGGATTTAGTCTAACACGTGAATGGTGCAATTACCCGTGTGTGGACTCCTTTACACGCTCCTGCTGCGAGCCATGAGTCGGTACCTGTTAGCATGACGCATGCTTCCTGACAGGTGGGATCCACTCCTTGGCGTGTGTCAGTCTCTGCGGGTGGTGGCTGCTCGTTTCCAGACTGAGATCTCATTCAGTGAAGGTGATCATCTGTTTAAGCGGAATGTTGCACATGGAACGCGAGGAATGCCGAGACATGGGCTGGTGAGAACGGACAAGCACCATGTGCAGCTGATTCCAGCACTGCCTACTCTTCACTCTTTCTGCATCTCCTTCCAAGCCCTCTACACGTTGGACTGGAGGTTTGCAGTTTCATTGACGGATTCTCTGGGCTCTCAAATTCTAGTGCAGGGCTGTTAGACTCCTGAGTTCTCTGTATCTCTTTGCATCGGAGAATGATTCCCCCCCCCCCCCTTTCTCCTGTGCTGCCCCCTTGCCTCACACCTCCCGCTCTCCCCTCGCACCTGCTGCTGGCTGTGTCTCCGTGCTTCTGGGGTGTATGTACCATATGCCTGGAGGGGTTTGTGTGGGGATTGCAAGCACACGAGGTGTGTGTGTCTTTACACGTGTGTGTGGATGTATGTGAGAGAGAGAGTGCGGAGATTACCAGCACTTGGGCTGTGTGTGTAAGTGAGAGAGTGGGGATTGTGTGTGTGTGAGTGGGGATTGTGTGTGTGTGTGTGAGTGCGGATTGTGTGTGTGTGTGTGAGTGGGGATTGTGTGTGTGAGTGAGTGGGGATTGTGTGTATGAGTTAGTGTGTGTGTGTGTGTGTGTGTGTGTGAGTGGGGATTGTGTGTATGAGTGAGTGGGGATTGTGTGTGTGTGTGTGTGTAAGTGAGAGAGGGGATTGTGTGTGTGTATGTGGGGGGGGATTGTGTGTGTGTGTGTGGGGATTGTGTGTGTGTGTGTATGTGTGTGGGGATTGTGTGTGTGTGTGTGTGTGTGGGGATTGGGTGTGTGTGTGTGGGGATTGTGTGTGTGAGTGGGGTTTGGGTATGTGTGTGTGTGTGGGGAGATTGTGTGTGTGTGTGTGGGGGGATTGTGTGTGTGTGTGTGTGTGTGGGGAATGTGTGTGTGTGAGTGGGGATTGTGTGTGTGTGGGGATTGTGTGTGTGGGGGTATTGTGTGTGTGTGTGGGGGGATTGTGTGTGTGTGTGTGGGGGGGGATTGTGTGTGTGTGTGTGGGGGGGGATTGTGTGTGTGTGTGTGTGAGTGGGGATTGTGTGTGTGTGGGGGGATTGTGTGGGGATTGTGTGTGTGTGAGTGGGGATTGGGGATGGTGGGCTTGGGGTCTGTGCACCTGTACACATGTGTGAGTGAGTGAGTTTAGTTTAATGTCACATGTACCGAGGTACAGGGAGAAGATTTTGTTGCGTGCTAACCAGGCAGCGGAAAGACAATACATGATTGCAATCGAGCCGTCCACAGTGTACAGATACATGATAAAGGGATTAACCAGGTAAAGCCAGTAAAGTCCGATCCAAGATAGTCTGGGGGTCTGCTAGATAGTTCAGGCTGCTGCTCCTGTGTGTGGACTGCGGTCTGTACACGTGTGGAAATGTGTGCGTCTACATATGTGGAGGTGTGTGTGCCCATGGCCTATGTGTGTGCATACGTGTGTGGATGTGTGTGGCTATGGTCAGTGTGTGTACACGTGTGGAGGTGTGCTGCCACGTGGGCCTGTGTATACGTGCAGTTGTGTGCGGGATCGTGGTCTGTGTGTACACGTGAGGTGTGCGGGCATGTGGCCCTGTGTGTACACGTGTGGAGGTGTGCGGGCCCGTGGTCTGTGTGTGTACACGTGTGGAGGTGTGCGGGCCCGTGGTCTGTGTGTACACACGTGTGGAGGTGTGCGGGCCCGTGGTCTGTGTGTGTACACATGTGTGGAGGTGTGCTGGCCCGTAGCGCTGTGCTGGAGAGTGCTTCACTCACCTGCTGGCCTCTCCAGGGGAGAGTGTGTTCACTCCTGTGGCAGCCCCTGGTCATGGGTTCTGGTGAATGGAGCTCCGTCTGAGCTGACACACCCTGGCCTGGCTGCATCCCCACCGTCCCATGTGCTGCCTTCCCCAGAAACCCGCACACCTCACCACGCAGCCTGACCTTCCCTCCCGCCCACACACAGGCAGACACCACCTGCCACTTGCGGGTGTGACTACAGCCTGGCCTCCCCTCTCCCTCGACCACCACCTCTGCCCGTCCCACAGGCAGAGCTACCCCTTTTACTCGATGCTCCAGGCTTGCCTGTGTGTGTGGACCAGTTCGTCTCCCCTCATCCGTCAGTGGTGAGCCTCAGCCAGGATACGGTGCCAGTAGCGGTTGGCTGGACAAAGCCTGGGCATTTATGTGGCCGGACCCCCCACACATACAGTACTGGACCCCACACACACACACACACAGTACTGGACCCCCCACACACACAGTACTGTCCTGTCTTACGCCCAGCCTCAGTGAACTAGCCTCAGCCTGGAGCCCATCTACAGAGCAAAGAAAATCCACTTACACTTCTCTTTATCACCTTAGGGTTATCCTCAATGTCAGGGTGAGAATTTGTGAGCCCAGGGTTGCGTCTGTCTGTGTGTACATCTGTCTGCGTCTGTCTGCCCCCCCTGCCTGTGTGCCTGGTGCTATCCTCAGTGCTGTGTCTGGGGCTGTGTTTTGATTGGGGTGAAGCTATGCTCCACTAATCCGCATGCCTCTGCTGGTTCCTATCCTAACAGGGGGTCTCCTTTGATCAAGTCAATAATCTGCTGATCGAGCCTGCTCGAATTGAGGAGGAAGAGGTCTGTACTGTTCCCTTTCTATACCAGCTCTACACATGCATGCCCAATCTGTGATGTGGTGGGTTTACCCTGAACATGTGCAAGTGGCAAGGCGCTGGGTGTAAAGGCATTCATTCCCCTGGCACTTAATTCTTTAATGGGGGTTCACTTTAAAGTGTAGAGCCCATGGGGTAGAGTTTGGATAAGAGAGAGAGAGAGAGAGAGAGAGAGAGAGAGAGAGAGAGAGAGAGAGAGAGAGAGAGAGAGAGAGAGAGAGAGAGAGAGAGAGAGAAAGTGGATCCAGCAGTTTGAGTACAGATGCCTTTGGCAACGAACAATGAAATTCATACTTACTGCAGCTTTACAGGCCGATTAATGCAAGAACACACAGATAAATATATAACAATATATAACGTTAATCAGTAATAATAAATAACCATGATAGTGCAAAATCAAAGTCCGTGTTGCAACCAAAACAAAGACCATGGAAGATCATAGTCGCCGAACTGATGGTTAGTGTTGTGCAGGGTGGTTCAAGAGCCTGCTTGTTGCTGGGAACAAGCTGTGGCACGGTTTTCGGGCTCCTTTATCTTCCTGGTGAAAGAAATGAGATAAGAGCGAGGCCAGGGTGGTGTGGGTCTCTGATGATGCTGGCTGCCTTTTTTGAGGCAGCCCCTCCTGTAGATCCCTCGGATGGTGGGGAGGTCAGTGCCTGTGATGGACGGGCAGTGTCCACCGCTCTCTGTAGTCTCCTTCGTTCCCGGGCGTTTAAGTTGCCAAAGCATGCCGTGATGCAACCAGTCATTGTGTTCTCCACCGTACACCTGCGGAGGTTCAGTAATTTGTCAAAGGGTGAGGTTTAGTTTAGTTTATTGTCATGTGTATCGAGGTACAGTGAAAAGCTTTCGGTGCATGCTAACCAGTCTGTGGAAAGACAATACATGATTACAATCCAGCCATTCACAGTATACAGATACATGAAAAGGGAATAATATTTAATGCAAGATAAACCCAGCAAAGTCCGATCAAAGGTAGCCCGAGGGTCTCAAATGAGGTAGATAGTAGTTCAGCACTGCTCTCTAGTTGTGCTAGGATGGTTCAGTTGCCCGATAACAGCTGGGAAGAAACTGTCCCTGAATCTGGAGGTGTGTACTTCCGTACCTCTTGGCTGGTGGGAGAGGGGAGAAGAGGGAGTGGCTAGGGTGTGACTCATCCTTGATTCTGCTGCTGGCCTTGCCGTGGCAGCATGAGGTATAAATGGAGTCAATGGAACGGAGGTTGGTTTTGTGTGATGGCCTGGGCTGCTTCCCCAATTCTCTGCTGTTTCTTGTGGTCTTGGATGGAGCTGTTCCCAAACCAAGCTGTGATAAACGCGTCCTCATAAAATGCTTTCTACGACAAATCTGTAAAAGTTGGTGAGAGTTGTTGGGGACTTGCCGAACCTCCAAAGCCTTCCAAGGAATTAGAGGCGTTGGTGTGCTTTCTTGCTCGTTGCTTCAATATGGGTGGTCCAGGTTGGTGATATTTACTCTTAGGAATTAGAAGCTTTTGACCATCTCAACTTTGGCGCCGTCAATGCAAACTGTCCTGAAGTCAATCACTAGCCTTTGTATTGCTGGCATTGAGAGAAAGGTTGTTGTCTCGACACCAGGACACGAGGTTCTCAATCTCCTTCCTGTTCTTCTCCCTGGCTCCTAGTACTACCTCACACTTCTCAGCATCCTCCACCTTGAGCACAGGCTTTCATCTCTGATCCTCAGTGAAAACGTTGCCGTCATCTTGTAGGTGGGGAGGAGAGGGATGGATGGGTCTGACAGTCAGGGGCGGAGAGGAGAGGCAGAATTGTAAACTAGTGCCAATAGAAGAGGGACTTTACTGTGTGTTGAGACTGACCCCTCCACCTCACCGTCTGTTCCACCTCGCCACTACTGCACCACTCCTACTGTTCAGCCCTTCCCCGTACTCTTCAACCTACTGAAAAAACCCGTCCCATTGTTCTCTGGATCAGCAACCTGCCTCACTTGGGCAAAGGGCTTGCTTTCTCTGGTTTAGTCTTACCTCTGTCAGGCGGTGTTTGATAGCTTTCATTGGTGTTATTTTGTTAAATGATCTCAGTCACGCTATCTCTGCGCCAACGCCTGCTGCTTATTGGTACAATGCGTTGAGAATGTCTCTGATGATATTGCACACGCCCGTGTGTGCCCAGCCATCCCTCAAGAAACAGTGGTCATTATCACTCCCCATCTGCACTGTCCATCACCAGGACTGCAACATGGACATGTAGTCCTGGATCAACCTAGCTGATCGGGCAGCATCTGTGGAGGGAATGGGCAGAATGAAGAAGTCGCAACCAGTGTTGCTGCCTGATTCACTGAGTTCCTCCAACACAACATTCCAGTATCTTGTGTCTCCCAATAATATAATTCTTACTTGTTGCAGCTCTATAGGCTCATTAACACAACACAATAAATAAATGTACAATAAATCATCAGTTACTCTAGGTAACCAGACCATTGTAGTGGAAGCAAAAGTACATCACGCACCATCTGCGAAGGATATGTTTCAGGTCAGTTTCAGACTCTTCAGGGTCTGAAGAAGGTTCCTGACCTGAAATGTCGCCTATCCGTATCCTCCACAGATGCTGCCTGACCCGTTGCCTTTTACTCAAGGCTCCAGTGTCTGTAGTTCCTTGTGCCTCATTTATTCGATGTCCAGAGTGGTTTGGTGCTGAGGTAGGGTTGTGCAGGGGGAGAAGCCGATCGAGGAGCTCTGCTGAATCGTTGCTGCCGCCCCCCGGTGGGCTCCCAGCGCAGGGGTCTGCTCGGGAAGCTGCTGGACAAGAGGTGGTGGCGTAAATCCTGTCCTTGATTGAACTCCTGCACAAACAAGTTACTATCTCCTCTTCCTTGTGCATTCTTTACGGATTAGTTGCACTTTCTGTTGGTAATGCTTTCTTTGAAAAATACCGGATCTTTAATGTTCATGTGCTTCGGATGTCCAGAGAAACAAAAGGTGTTTTGTCAGATGATTATAGGGTCCAAATCTGATACTGTGTTCGTCATGTTTCAGGATTTCTTGCAAATATTTCTTCCTATTCTTTCAAGTACATAGAACAGTACAGCGCCGGAACAGGCCCTTCGGCCCACAATGTCTGTGCTGTTGATGAGGCCAAATTAACTAATGTTCTCTGCACGTGATCCATATTCCCTGCATATCCACTCCAATCTAAAAGCTTGTTGAACCCCTCTGTTGTATCTACCTCCACCCATTGTCCTCTGACCAATGATGGAGGTTCACCTGTGCCCAGGGCAGAGCTGTGGAGAATCAGTGTGGGAATGTTTTTCCGCTTGGTGCTGAGTTGGAGGAGTGTGGTTTGGTGCTGAGGGAGCCGCAGCTGGTCACTGCTGGCTGAAGAGGAAGGAGAAGTTGGAAGTGGCGTTACAAGCCGGCTGATCACCGAGTCCACCAGCAATATCCAGGGGGAGGCTGCTGGCCGACACCTCGGCTCCGATTCATTCTGTGATGGCTGTTCACACTGGGCTGCTCATCCACACCTTTGGCATCGTACAACAAAGTGAGACGGCTCTCCAATACATCAACTCGGCAAATAAACGTCTCAGCACCGTCCTGCTGTGGGATGATTGCAACTAGGGTTGTGGGGTAGTTTCATGCCCAGGCTCCCACCAGGCCAGCTGCCCCATTCAGTTTTACAAGGCTGAGAGATGATCCTGGCAACCTGTCTGGAGATCAACATCTGACAAATGAGATGTCCAGCATTTGCATCTAGTTTACATGGCAGGCACATATCATGTCCACTTGAACATTCTGTTAATCTTCACCTGGTCAGGCAGCAGCTGTGGGAAGAGAAGCAGTCACGAAGGTTTTGAGATACTGCATGGAAACAGGCCCATCAAATACCCACTCTCGCTCGTTCTACATTATCCCACTTTGCATCCATTCCCCACACAATAGGGGGGATTTACAGAGACCACTTAACCTACAAACCCACACATCTTTGGGACGTGAGAGAAACCCGGAGCACGGGGAGGAAAGCCATGCAGTCACAGAGAGAACGTGCAGACTGCACACGGACAACGCCCGAGCTCAGGTTGGAACCTGCTCTGTGGCGCTGTGAGGTCATAGCTTTATCCGCTGTGCCTCTGTACCATTGTTCAGGATGATGACCATTCATCAACGGTGGGAAATGTTAGCAATCTAGCATGTTTTGCAAGAAAAGAGAAGGCTGGAGAGAAGAAAGGTAAATCTGTGCAAGGCTGGAGATGGAAAGGGACAGTGAAGCAAAGAGAGGGAGGAGATGGCTGGTGAATGCTGCACAGCAGGTGTCATTCTTGATAACTATTAATTATATACAATACTACCTCTGTTCGTGTCATCTGCAACTTTACTAATAATGTCTTCTGCACATTCTCATCCAAATTGTTAATGTAGACAAACGGCAATGGTCCCAGCAACGAACCCTGAGGCACACCACTAGTCACAGGCCTCCAATCCAAAAAACATCCTTCCATCGTCACCCTCTGCATCCTTCCATAAAGCCAATTCTCTTTTCCAATCGGCTAGCTATCCCTGGACCCAGTCCCACACTCACCCAGTCCCACACTCACCCACCCCCACACTGACCCAGTCCCACACTGACCCAGTCCCACACTCACCCAGTCCCACACTCACCCAGTCCCACACTCACCCAGTCCCACACTCACCCAGTCCCACACTGACCCAGTCCCACACTGATCCAGTCCCACACTCACCCAGTCCCACACTCACCCAGTCCCACACTGACTGTCCCACACTGACCCAGTCCCACACTGATCCAGTCCCACACTCACCCAGTCCCACACTCACCCAGTCCCACACTGACCCAGTCCCACACTCACCCAGTCCCACACTCACCCAGTCCCACACTCACCCAGTCCCACACTGACCCAGTCCTACACTGACTGTCCCACACTGACCCAGCCCCACACTGACCCAGCCCCACACTGACCCAGCCCCACACTGACCCAGCCCCACACTGACCCAGCCCCACTCTGACTGTCCCACACTGACCCAGCCCCACACTGACCCAGCCCCACACTGACCCAGCCCCACACTGACCCAGTCCCACTCTGACTGTCTCACACTGACCCAGTCCCACACTGACACAGTCCCACACTGACCCAGTCCCACACTCACCCAGTCCCACACTCACCCAGTCCCACACTCACCCAGTCCCACACTCACCCAGTCCCACACTCACCCAGTCCCACACTCACCCAGTCCCACACTCACCCAGTCCCACACTCACCCAGTCCCACACTCACCCAGTCCCACACTCACCCAGTCCCACACTGACATAGCCCCACACTGACCCAGTCCCACACTGACCCAGTCCCACACTGACCGCCCCACACTGACCTAGTCCCACACTGACCCAGTCCCACACTGACACAGTCCCACACTGACACAGTCCCACACTGACACAGTCCCACACTCACCCACCCACACTCACTGTCCCACACTCACTGTCCCACACTCACCCACCAATATTCTCCGCAGAATGGACGAAATTGGAGCTGAATTTGAAACTGATATGATACAGGCAATTCAAAATAAACTGATTAAACTTGGAAAAATAGGTGTAGGAGTAGGCCATTCAATATGATCATGGCTAATAAACTAAAATCAGTACCCCGTTCCTGCTTTCTCCCCATATCCCTTGATTCCTTTAGCTATGAGCTAAATCTAACTCTCTTGAAGACATCCAGTGAATTGGCCTCCACTGATTTCTGTGGCCGAGAATTCCACAGATTCACAACTCTCTGGGTGAAAAAAAGTTTCCTCATCTCAGTCCTAAATGGCCTATCCCTTATTCTTAAACTCTGACGCCTGGTTCTGGACTCCCCCAACATCGGGAACATTTTCCCCGCATCTAACCTGTCCAATCCCTTAAGAATTTTATATGTTTCTATCAGATCCCCTCTCATCCTAAATTCCAATGAATACAAGCTCAGTCGACCCATTCTTTCATCATATGTCAGTCCTCCCATCCCGGGAATAAGTGAGTTTGGTATTCCGAAAAACGCATGGAATCATGGGATTTGTCAAAGGTCACTCGCTATAAACATTCTTGTCAACTGTCCTGCTGAATGAATACAGACCGGCGTTTCATCCGTAGTCAGGATCAAACCCGGATCTCCGGCGCTGCAAGCGCTGTTGAATTGCCACTGGACCGTCCCCGTCCCCTCCTGAGTGTCCCATCCCTGTCCGGGGGCGGCCGGAGATGTCTGGGGTGACCTTGGACTGGCGGGGTGTCGGCCCGTTGCTGTGGCGGCCCAGACTTACAGCCAGCGCGAAGAAGCACTAACTCCAGCTCATCTCTGCCTGTCCCGCCACGTTAACCGACAATAGACAATAGGTGCAGGAGTAGGCCATTTGGCCCTTCGAGCCAGCACTGCCATTCAATGTGATCATGGCTGATCAACCCCAATCAGTACCCCGTTCCTGCCTTCTCCCCATATCCCCTGACTCTGCTATCTTTAAGAGCCCTATCTAGCTCTCTGTTGAAAGTATCCAGAGAACCGACATCCACCGCCCTCTGAAGCAGAGAATTCCACAGACTCACAACTCTCTGTGAGAAAAATTGTTTCCTCGTCTCTGTTCGAAATGGCCTACCCCTTATTCTTAAACTGTGGCCCCTGGTTCTGGACTCCCCCAACATCGGGAACATGTTTCCTGCCTCTAGCGTGTCCAAACCCTTAACAATCTTTTATGTTTCAATAAGATATCCTCTCATCCTTCTAAACTCCAGAGTGTACAAGCCCAGCCGCTCCTTCTCTTAGCATATGACAGTCCCGCCATCACGGGAATTAACCTTGTAAACCTACGCTGCACTCCCTCAATAGCAAGAATGTCCTTCCTCAAATTAGGGGACCAAAACTGCACACAATACTCCCAAGTGTGGTCTCACTAGGGCCCTGTACAACTGCAGAATGACCTCTTTGATCCTATACTCGACTACTCTTGTTATAAAGGCCAACATGCCATTTTTCGCTGCCTGCTGTACCTCCATGCTTACTTTCCTGCACAGCCCTGGACTGACGGGACACCGGCCCGGAGCAGTGGAGTTAGCCCTTCTTCTCCGCGCTGGCTGTAAGTTTGGGCCGGTGTCCCGTCACTCTCTATCCGAATGTAGAATTGCACCATATTATGATCACTGTTGCACAAGGGGGTCTGCACAACAAGATCGCTACTAACCTACAAACTAACAAGTCCTACAAACTAATATTTAATCAGGACAGTGAAACTAGTCAGAAAACTAGGGTGGGGGGGGGGGGACGGAGAGAGGGGGAATGCAAGGGTTACTTGATGTTGGATAACGATATTCATACCACTGGGTTGTAAGGCTCTTGCACCCGAATATGTGGGGAGGCAGGAACAACACAGGCCAATCAGCCCCTCAAATCTTTCCTGCACCCTCTCCAAAACCTCCAGGCCCTTCCTGTAACAGGGTGAACAAAACTGCATGCAATGCCCCCAGCTACAGACTAGCCAAAGTCCTATGGAGCTGCCGCAAGACCATAAGGCAGAGGAGCAGACTTAGACCATTCGGCCCATCGAGTCTGCACCACCGTTCGATCATGGCTGATTTACGCGCTGTATCTCTGAACTGAACTAATCCTTCCTCATTACACAATACCCTGTCTAGGGTTGCCTGCCATCTAGTCGGTCCTTCTACATATTGGTTTAAAAAACCATCCCATATACATTCCAGGAAATCCTCAGCGCTGCTACCAATTTGGTTGGCCCAATCTATATGTAGATTAAAGTCAGCCATGATAACTGATGTACCTTTGCTCCACACATCCCTAACTTCCTGCTTGATGCTATCCCCAACCTCCCTACTGCTGTTTGGTGGTCTGTTATACAACTCCAACAAGCATTTTCTGCCCATGGCTATTTCACAGTTCTACCCAAACCGAAACATAGTTGTTGGCTATAAAAACAATATAGCACTCTGCTCTGTGACCAAGTGTGTTCGGCAGCTGAGTGAAGTGATTGAAAGTGATTGTAGAAGTACGTGGTTACACTTTGGAATTCTGGTTACACGTGTAGCTCTCTGGAGGATGAATTACAACTGAATCCAACCCCATCCTCTGGTCCTCCCCTCCTCCTCTGCACTTTTCACCTTTCTCAACTGAGTTAAATTGAGACACTAGGCACTGCAGATGCTGGGGGTTTTTAAAAGACACAAAGTGCTGGAATATCTCAGCGGGTCTGGAGGACATGGATAGACGTTTTGGTCAGGACCCTCCTTCCCTCCAAGTACAATCAGTCTGAAGAAGGGACGCAGCCCGAAATGTCATCTTTCCATCTTCTCCATAGATGCTGCCTGACCTGCTGAGTTACTCCAACACGTTGTGTCTTCCTGAGTTATATGGAATCTTGGTTCTCTCACATATCTCAGTGTTGGGGTGGTGAAAAAGTATCAGGTTGCACACTGATTCATTCTTGTTGAAAACATTATGAATCTCCAGAGATACGCAGTTCTCCCAACGGACCTAAAGGGATGACAGTGCACTCGGTCTCAAACTTCAGCAAAGACCACATTGACAACTAATATTCAGTTCTCCAGTGTCCCTGCAACTCCAAACATGTTTACTGTGTGTCTGGTGGAACAGACGGTATGCTTTTTAAATTCCAATGAAATCCAAGTGCACAAATTTGCTGATCTAACAATATTGCATTTTAAAACCAACCCTCCCCCATTGACTCAATCTACACTTCACGCTGCCTCGGCAAAGGCCACCTGCATAATCGAGGTCCAGTCTCACCCCGGTCACTCCCTCTTCTCCCCTCGCCCATCAGGCAAGAGGTACGTAAGTGTGAAAACGCACATCTCCAGATTCTGGGACAGTTTCTTCCAGCTGTTATCAGTCGACCGATCAGTCCGCTCATCAGCTAGAGTGCGGCCTGACATCCCATCTATCTCATTGGAGACCCTTGAACTATCTTTAATCAGACTTTATCTTGCACTAAATGTTGTACCCTGTATCCCTGCACTTTGGACAGCTTGATTGTATTCATGTATAGTCTTTTCTTTGACGGGATAGCACTCAAACAAAAACTTTCATTATATCTCGATACACTTCACAATAATAAACTAAACTAAAAACTAAAATGTTACACTTTGTCAGATGTTTCTCAAATGTACTGAAATCCCACTGATTCCTCCAATCATACTATTGGAAATCACTCTCCAGTCTACGGCCTTATACCCAACCTCTTGGTTGCCTTACACACAACCTCTTTGTCACTTAGAGTCTCAGAGTTAAACGGCACGGAAACAAGGCCCTTTGGCCCAACTTGCCCATGCCGCCCAAGATGACCCATCTTCACGAGACCCACCTGCCTACGTATGACTCATTTAGACGTTGTCTAAACTTTCCTATCCAAGTACCTGTCCAAGTGTCTTTTAAATGCTGTTGTGGGACCTATCTCATCTACCGAGCAGTAACCTTTTCACATAAAGGGTGGTAAATGTATGAAATGAGCTGCTGGAGGAAATAGTCGAGGCAGATGCTATCGCAACATTTAGAAAAGTAAATGGATAGGACAGGTTTAGAGGGATATGGGCCAAACGCAGGCAAGTAGGACTAGTGCAGATGGGGCATGTTGGCCGGTGTGGGCAAGTTGGGCCAACAGACAAAGATCTTTCAATATGAAGTTTTTTTCCCAATATACAGTATTCTTTGGTTCCTTGAATACATAGTAGTCTAGGTGATATATAGCAACCCTTTTGCTATACGTTATGTAAAGTGCACTGTTCACAACATTGAGCATTCCATCTGATGTTGAAGAGATTCTCCTGCACATATTAGCTTTAATACACAACAATCTCTTCATTCCGTTTTCTATGACGCAATCTCTCAAATATATCACAATCTTTTATGATGTGTTGTAAAGCAGATTCTTTAATATGTATTATAATCACACTAATATCTCTGAAAGAAACAGCATCACTTCTATACAGGGATCTATTAAATATACATTTCATGCAGAATATACAGCACTGCCATCTCCTCTGACATCGAGAAGATATATAATTCTCTCCAGTGCTATATAATAATTCTACATGTGACTGTTATCTTAATGCTTTATGTACTTCCATGCTCCTCGCATCAGTCCTAATCTATGGTATTGTCATTGCATCAAGCTACTTCCTCAAAATGGAGATCTAGAAATGATCCAATTTCCACCGTTAACATGGTGTTATTAAAAAGCATCATAAACAATGATGTTCTCCCCTTGCAGAATGCTCTATTCTCCTCCTCCGAGATGTCTCAGCTGCCTCACAGTGCCAGAGACACGGATTTGATCCTGACTACGGTACTGTCTGTGCGGAGTTTATACGTTCCCACGCTCACCCAGACCTCCGCTCATCCAGACTGGGCACCGAATGTCCCTACACTGACCCCGGGAGGCATCATTGACACCCCCCACCCCACCCAGTCACTGGTGACCATCCCCAACCGGTGGTCATCCCCTCCCACCCCCCGGACAGTGACCCCACTTGCCATGTTGGTGGTGGGACTGCCAGTGGAAGGCTACAGTGCTGTGCCCGTGTGGCAGAGGCGAGATGGCCGGATACAGTGCAGGAGATGAGGTTTGGTTGGTGTGAGCGATACTCTGGTGCCAGTTGCTGGGTCTCTCTTCACCCCCTCCCCTCTCTGGAGGGTGGGGATGAGTGGGAAATGAAGCAGTGACCGTTCAGTGTTTCTGTCGTCAGTAAATTCACCGACTGGCCGCAACCGGCTTGCTACTGAATTGCTGCTGCTCCCTCGTCCTGTGTTTCTGTGACTGCGCTGTATGTCGCCTCAGCCACACGGGCACAGCACTGTAGCCTTCCACTGGCAGACCTATCACCAACATGGCGAGTGGGGCCAGTGTCCGCGGGGTGGGAGGGGGTGACTTGTGTTTCTGTGGCGACCACGGTGTGTATCGTGGGTGTGTGTCTGCTCTGTGTGAGCGGGATGAGTGTGACCCCATCAGTGCTGACTGACTGGAGGGAGGAGAGAGGTAGCTGGGGAGATACGTGTGAAGTGGGGTTCGGCTGTGTGAGAAAAGTTAAAAGTCAAGACTGTCTTATTATCATATGTCCCAGACAGAACAATGAAATTCTTACTTGCAGCAGCACAACAGAATATGTAAACATAGTACTGAACAATATAATAAACGAGGAAAAAAAAGTACAGTGTGTGTCTGTGTGCCCCCAAGTCTATGCAGTTCAGAGCTTTTTTGGAGGTTGTAGTGTTTAATAGCCTGATGACTGTGGGGAAGAGGATGTTCCTTTACCTGGACATTATAGTTTTCAGGCTCCTGTGTCTTCTTCCGGATGGCAGGAGTGAATTGTGTGTGTGGCCATGGTGGTGTGAGTCTCTGATGATGCTGGCTGCCTTCTGATGATGCAGAGGCAGACACTCCCTTCGATGGTGGGAGGTCAGTACCCTCGATGGCAGTGTTCACCACTTTTTGCAGTCTTCTTCAATCCTGGGCATTCAAGTTGTCGAACTATGCCGTGATGCAACCGGTCAATATGCTCTCTACTGTACGTACACCTGTAGAAGTTCAAGAGAATCCTCTCTGACATACCGAATCTCCACAATCTTCTCAGGAAGTAGAAGCGTTGAAGGGCTTACTTTATAGTTGCATCAATGTGCTGGGTCCAGAAAAGATCTTCAGAAATATGCACAACCAGGAATTTGAAGCTTTTGATTCTCTCCACTATCGTCCCGTCGATATAGACAGGTTTGTGGATCCTCATCATTCCTCTTCCAAAGTCCACAGTCAGTTTCTTGGTCTTAATGACTGAGAGCCAGGTTGTTGTGCTGGCACCATTTGGTCAGTCCATTGATCTCACTTGTATACTCTGACTCATCATCATCTGTAATCCGTCTCACAACGGTGGTGTCGGCGAACTTGAAGATGCAGTTCGCACTATGTCCGGCTACACAGTCGTATACAGAGTATAGAATGAGTAGAGCAGGGGGCTGAGAACGCACCCTTGAGGTGCTCCCGTTCTGATGGTTATCGGGGAAGAAGTGTTGTTGCCAATTCATACAGACTGGTCTGTTGAAGAGGAAGTCGAGGATCCAGTTGCAGAGGGATGCGCAGAGACCCACCGCCATGAGCTTGATAACCAGCTTTTTTTTTGTATAAAAAAGAATATTTAATTTCGAGCATGATACAAAAAACAAAACCGTGGTGACATACCCACCACCATATTACAAAATCACCAAACTATTCATACATTAAATGACAAACAACTATTACAAATAACACCACCCGGGCATGGACGTAACCCCGGTAAAGGGGGGCAAGCATCTGCCTCGGGCAAAGCCCTCTTCCGCCTGGTGCTGTGACTCGCGGATGGCCAGCTTGGCCAGGCCTAGGAGCAACCCAACCAGGACATCTTCAGCCCTGCCCATTTCCTAGATCCTGTCACCAGTCCTTCGGTCACTGACAGCAGAGCCACTCCTCCCCTTGCGGACCCTAGGTGGAGTGGCGGTGCTCCTTGCCCTCCGGACCCTGACTACAAGGAACGCTCTACTGGTCCCTCTACCCTCAACAGGAACGACGCTGCTCTTGGTCTTGGCGTCCTTCTCCAGGTCATCCAAGAAGGACCTGAGCTGACGCCGGTCGTTCCCCTTCACCCCCTTGCCCCTTCCCTGATAACCAGTTTGGAAGGAATGATAGTATTGAACACCGAGCTGTAGTCTATAAACAACAGACGTAAGTGTTTTTATTGTCCAAGTGGTCCAGTGAAGAGAGGAGAGCCAGTGAGATCGCATCCTCTGTTGACCTGTAGTAGCGGTAGGCAAATAGTAATGGGTCGAGGTTCTTGTTGAGGTAGGAGTTGATATGCGCCATAACCAACCTCTCAAAGCACTTCTCACCACGGACGTTAGTGCTACTGGTTGATAGTCGTTGAGGCACGTCACCGGTATTATTGATGCCCTCTTAAAGCAGGTGGGGGCCCTCAGTAATGAGAGGTTGAAGATATTGCAAAAACTCCAGCCAGTTCTGCACAGGTTTTAAGAACACGACCAGGTACACCATGAGGTCCAAACGCTTCCCAACGGTTCACTCTTCTGACATCAGCCTCTGACTGATTGCAATACCACCTTGCCCTCCGGACCCTGGCTACAAGGGATGCTCTCCTGGTCCCTCTACCCTCAACAGGAACAATGCTGGGGGCAAGGGAAGACACATCAGCATTCTCCCTATCTAAGCATGAAGAGACGGATTGAGCTTGTCTGGGAGTGATGCTTCGTTGTCGCTTGAACTGCCCCTGATTTCGCCTTGTAGGAAGTGATGGTATTCAAGCCCTGCCGCAGTTGTCGAACATCCACCTTGTCCTCCAGCTTAGAGCGAAAGTCCCTTTTAACCTTTTTGATGGCCTTGACAACGTTGTATCTGGACTTGTTTACCTCTGCGTCGCCAGACCTGAATGCCTAGGATGTGGTCCTCAGAAGAATGTGTATCTCCTGGTTCATCCAAGGTTTCTGGTTAGGAAACACTCGATGGTTTTTGTGGGAACACACTCCTCCACACATTTTCTTATGAAGTCTGTAACAACTGGCGTACAATTCAGATCCGTTGCTGAGTCCTTGAACATTGCCCAGTCTACTAACTCCAAGCAGTCCCGTAGTTGCTCCTCTACCTCCCCAGACCAGCTCTGCAGTCCTCACCTCTGGGGTGCGCTCTTCAGTTGCTGCCTGTATGCAGGAAGAAGCAGCACGGCTGAATCGTGGGATTTCCCGAAGTGAGGGTGAGGGATAGAGCGATAGGCGTCTCTGATGGTCGTATAGCAGTGGTCAAGGGTTATTAATGCTCTGGGGCTGCAGGAGACATGTTGGTGGTAGTTAGGGGGTGATTTCTTCAGGTTGGCTTTGTTGAAGTCCCCGGCTACGATGGTAAAGGCTTTGGGGTTCGCTGACTGGTGTTTCTTGACCACGGCGTGCAGCTCCAGTGCTAGACGGATGTCTGCCTGGGGTGGGATCTCGACCACGGTCAGGATGATGGAGGTGAATTCTCTCGGGAGGTAGCTGGGGTGGCACTTTGCCGCCAGGTGTGGGGAGCAAGAGTTGGACAGGACTTGCCATGTCTGAGCACCATGAAGTATTGATGAGGGGGTGAGTGTGTGTTTATGTGGGAGTGTCTGGGTGTGTGTGTGTTTGTATGTGTGTCTGGGTCTTTATGTGCGTCGGTGTGTGCCTAGTCCTTCGCAGCCGGTGTCTGCATATATATCTGTGCCGATGTGTGCAGTGTGTGTGTGCCTGTCCATGTCTGTATGTGTATGTCTGGACATTGTGTGTGTTGGACATGTCTGGGTGTGTGTCTGGACATGCTTGTGTGTGTATGTCTGGACATGTGTGTGTGTTGGACATGTCTGGGTGTGTGTGGACATGTCTGGGCGTGTTGTTGGACATGTCTGGGTATGTACATGTCTGGGTGTGTTTCTAGACATGTCTGGGTGTGTTGTTGGACATGTCTGGGTATGTGTCTAGACATGTCTGGGTGTGTTGTTGGACATGTCTGGGTGCGTTCTTGGACGTGTCTGGGTGTGTGTCAACATGTCTCTGTCTACATATCTGGGTGTGTTGTTGGACATGTCTGGGTGTGTGTCTGGACATGTCTGGGTGTGTTGGACATGTCTGGGTGTGTTGGACATGTCTGGGTGTGTGTCTAGACATGTCTGTGTGTGTGTGTGTGTGTCTAGACATGTCTGGGTGTGTTGGACATGTCTGGGTGTGTTGGACATGTCTGGGTGTGTCTGGACATGTCTGGGTGTGTGTGTAGACATGTCTGAGTGTGTTGTTGGACATGTCCGGGTGTGTGTCTAGATATGTCTGGGTGTGTGCCTAGACATGTCTGGGTGTGTTGGACCCCAGCTCCCCAGACTCAGTGGTCCAGCCTGAAGGGTTCTCCATCCACCGTATGGACCGTACACTGGCATCTGGGAAAGGGAGAGGAGGGGGCGTCTGCCTCACGGTCAACTCTGCGTGGTGCTCAGACGTGGCAGTCCTGTCCAACTCCTGCTCTCCACACCTCGGACATCTGGCGGTGAAGTGTCGTCCATTCTACGTTCCGAGGGAATTCACCTCCATCATCCTGACCGCGGTCTGCATCCCACCCCAGGCAGACGTCCGTCTGGCACTGGAGGAGTTGCACGCCGTAGTCAACAAACACCAGATGTCTTACCCCGAGGCATTTACCACCATTGCTGGGGACTTCAATAAGGCAAACCTAAAGAAATCACTCCCTAACTTCCACCAACATGTCTCCTGCTGCACCAGAGGACCAAACACCCTCGACCACTGCTACACCACCATCAAGAATGCCTACCGCTCTATCCCTCGCCCTCACTTCAGTAAATCCGACCATACCGCGGTGCTGCTTCTTCCTGCCTACACGCAGCAATTAAAGAGCGCACCCCAGAGGTGAGGACAGTGCAGAGCTGGTCGGGGGGGGGGGGGGGCAGAGGAACAACTACAGGACTGTTTGGAGTCTGTAGACTGGGCAATGTTCAAGGAATCGGCAACGGACTTGAACGAATACGCCACAGTCGTTACAGACTTCATTAAGAAATGTGTGGAGGACTGCATCCCTACAAAAACCTTCCGAGTGTTTCCCAATCAGAAACCTTGGATGAACTTTGAGATCCGCACTCTTCTGAAGACCAGACACCGGGCATTCATGTCTGATGATACAGTGGTCTACAAGAAGTCCAGATACGACCTTGGTAAGGCCAAAAGGGACTTCTGCTCCAAACTGGAGGATGAGACAGATGTTCGGCAGCTGTGGCGGGGCCTGAATGCAATCACCTCCTACAAGGCGAAATCAGGAGGCAGCTCGAATGTCGGCGAAGCATCACTCCCTGATGAGCTCAATGCGTTTTACGCACGCTTTGATAGGGAGAACACCGATGTGCCTTCCCGAGCTCCCATTCGCTGTGATGGTATTTCAGTCTCAGTCACAGAGGCCGACATCAGGAAATCATTCAGAGGGGTGAACCCTCGAAAAGCGCCTGGACCTGATGGTATACCTGGTCGTGTTCTAAAAACCGGTGCAGACCAACTGGCTGGAGTTTTTACGGACATTTTCAACCTCTCACTTCTGAGGTCTGAGGTTCCCACCTGCTTCAAAAGGGCATCAATCATACCAGTGCCCAAGAAGAGCAAGGTGACGTGCCTCAATGACTATCGACCTGTGGCACTAACGCCTGTGGTGATGAAGTGCTTTGAGAAGTTGATCATGGTGCAAATCAACTCCTACCTCGACAAAAACCTGGACCCACTGCAGTTCGCTTACCGCCAGAACAGATCAACGGTGGATGCGATCTCGCTGGCCCTCCACTCCGCTCTGGACCACTTGGACAACAAAAACTCATATGTCAGGCTGTTATTCATCGATTACAGCTCGGCATTTAATACAATCATCCCCTCCAAGCTGGTTACTAAACTCGCAGAACTGGGTATCTGCGCATCCCCCTGCAATTGGATCCTCGACTTCCTCATTCTCAGACCACAGTCTGTTCGTATTGGTGGAAATGTGTCAGACTCGAAAACAATCAGCACGGGAGCACCTCAAGGCTGCGTGCTCAGCCCCCTGCTGTACTCACTCTATACTCATGACTGCGTAGCCGGTCATAGTGCGAACTCCATCATCAAGTTCGCTGACGACACCACTGTTGTGGGACGTATCACTGATGGGGATGAATCAGAGTACAGAAGAGAGATTGAGCAACTGTCCATATGGTGCCAGCACAATAACCTGGCCCTCAACACCAGCAAAACCAAGGAACTGATTGTGGACTTTGGAAGGAGTAGGATGGGGACCCACAGTCCCGTTCATATCAATGGGTCGATGGTTGAAAGGGTCAAGAGCTTTAAATTCCTGGGCGTGCACATCTCTGAAGATCTTTCCTGGTCCGAGAACACTGATGCTACTATTAAGAAAGCACATCAGCGCCTCTACTTCCTGAGAAGATTACGGAGAGTCGGTTTGTCAAGGAGGACTCTCTCTAACTTCTACAGGTGCACAGTAGAGAGCATGCTGACCGATTGCATCATGGCTTGGTTCGGCAACTTGAGCGCCCTGGAGTGGAAAAGACTACAAAGAGTAGTAAACACTGCCCAGTCCATCATCGGCTCTGACCTCCCTTCCATCGAGGGATCTATTGCAGTCGCTGCCTCAAAAAGGCTGGCAGTATCATCAAGGACCCACACCATCCTGGCCACACACTCATCTCCCTGCTACCTTCAGGTAGAAGGTACAGGAGCCTGAAGACTGCAACGACCAGGTTCAGGAATATCTACTTCCCCACAGCCATCAGGCTATTAAACTTGGCTCGGACAAAACTCTGAACATTAATAGCCCATTATCTGTTATTTGCACTTGATCAGTTTATTTATTCATGTGTGTATATATTTATATAATGGTATATGGACACACTGATCTGTTTTGTAGTCATGCCTTCTATGTTCTGTTGTGCTGAAGCAAAGCAAGAATTTCATTGTCCTATCAGGGACACATGACAATAAACTCACTTGACTTGACTTGATGTCTGGTGCGTTCTTGGACATGTCTGGATGTGTGTCTAGACATGACTGGGTGTGTTGTTGGACATGTTGGGTGCGTGTCTAGACATGCCCGAGTGTCTAGACAAGTCTGGGTGTGTATCTAGACATGTCTGGGTGTGTGTCTGTACATGTCTGGGTGTGTGTCTAGACATGTCTGGGTGTGTGTCTGGACATGTTTGGGTGTGTTGGATATGTCTGGGTGTGTGTCTAGACATGTCTGGGTGTGTTGGACATGTCTGGGTGTGTGTCTAGACATGTCTGCGTGTGTGTGTTGGACATGTCTGGGTGTGTCTGGACCGTCTGGGTGTGTGTCTAGACATGTCTGGGTGTGTGTCTAGACATGTCGGTGTGTATCTAGACATGTCTGTGTGTGTGTCTAGACATGTCTGTGTGTGTTGGACATGTTTGGGTGTGTCTGGACCGTCTGGGTGTGTGTCTAGACATGTCTGGGTGTGTCTAGACATGTCTGGGTGTGTTGTTGGACATGTCCGGGTGTGTGTCGAGATAAGTCTGGGTGTGTGTCTAGGCATGTCTGGGGGGGTTGGACATGTCTGGGTGCGTTCTTGGACATGTCCGGGTGCGTGTCTAGACATGTCCGGGTGTGTGTCTAGACATGTCTGGGTGTGTATCTAGACATGTCTGGGTGTGTGTCTGGACATGTCTAGGTGTGTGTCTGAACATGTCTGTGTGTTTACATGATCTGCCATGTGTCTGGACATGTCTGGGTGTGTGTCTGGACATGTCTGGGTGTGTTGGACATGTATGGATGTGTTGGACAAGTCTGTGTGTTCTTGGACATGTCTGGGTGTGTGTCTGGACATGTCTGGGTGTGTGTCTGAACATGTCTGTGTGTGTCTACATGTCTGAGTGTGTTGTTGGACATGTCTGGGTATGTTTCGACATGTCTGGGTGTGTCGGACATGTCTGGGTGTGTCGACATGTCTGTGTGTGTGTCTGGACATGTCTGGGTTTGTGTCTGGACATGTCTGGGTGTGTGTCTGGACTTGGCTGTGTGTGTGTCTGGACATGTCTAGGTGTGTTGGACATGTATGGATGTATTGGACATGCCTGTGTGTGTTGTTGGACATGTCTGGGTGTGTGTCTAGACATGTCTGGATGTGTTGGACATGTTTGGGTGTGTTGGACATGTCTGGGTGTTGGACATGTCTGGGTGTGTGTCTGGACATGTCCGGGTGTGTGATCAGACAAGTCTGGGTGTGTGTCTATACATGTCTGGGGGTGTTGGACATGTCTGGGTGCGTTCTTGGACATGTCTGGGTGTGTGTCTAGACATGTCTGGGTATGTTGTTGGACATGTCCGGGTGTGTGTCTAGACATGTCCGGGTGTGTGACTAGACATGTCTGGGTGTGTATCTAGACATGTCTGGGTGTGTGTCTGGACATGTCTAGGTATGTGTCTGAACATGTGTCTGTGTATCTACATGCCCTGCTGTGTGTCTGGGCATGTCTGGGTGTGTGTCTGGACATGTCTGTGTTGGACATGTCTGTGTGTGTCTGGACATGTCTGGGTGAGTTCGACATGTCTGGATGTATTGGACACGTCTGTGTGTTCTTGGACATGTCTGGGTGTGTTGTTGGACATGTCTGGGTGTGTGTAGACATGTCTGTGTTGTTGGACATGTCTGGGTGTGTGTCTAGACATGTCTGGATGTGTTGGACATGTTTGGGTGTGTTGGACATGTCTGGGTGTGTGTCTAGACATGTCTGGGTATGTGCCTAGACATATCTGGGTGTGTTGGACATGTCAGGGTGTGTTGGACATGTCTGGATGTGTTGGATATGTCTGGATGTGTTGGGCATGTCTGTGTGTGTCGACATGTCGGTGTGTGTCTGGACATGTCTGTATGTGTGTCTGGACATGTCTGGGTGTGTTAGACATGTCTGAGTGTGTTGTTGGACTTGTCTGGGTGTGTATCTAGACATGTCTGGGTTTGTCTAGACATGTCTGGGTGTGTTGTTGAACATGTCTGGGTGTGTGTCTAGACATGTCCGGATGTGTTGGACATGTTTGGGTGTGTTGGACATGTCTGGGTGTGTGTCTAATGTCTGGGTGTGTGTCTGGACATGTCTGGGTATGTGTTTGGGTGTGTTGTTGGACATATCTGGGTGTGTGTCTGGACATGTCTGGGTGTGTTCTTGGACATGTCTCGGTGTGTGGGTGTGTTCTTGGACATGTCTGGGTGTGTTTGGGTGTGTGTCTGGACATGTCAGGGTGTGTGTCTGGGTGTGTTGTTGGACATATCTGGGTGTGTGTCCGGACATGTCTGGGTGTGTGTTGACATGTCTGGGTGTGTTGCTGGACATGTCTGGGTGTGTGTCAACATGTCTGGGTGTGTTGCTGGACATGTATGGGTGTGTGGCTGGCATGTCTGGCTATGTGACTGCACATGTCTGGGTATCTTGTTGGACGTGTCTGGGTGTGTGTCTGGACATGTCTGGGTGTGTGTCTGGACATGTCTGGGTGTGTTGGACATGTCTGGGTGTGTGTCTGGACATGTCTGGGTGTGCCAGACATGTCTGGGTGTTTGTCTGGATATATCCGGGTGTGTTGGACATGTCTGGGTGTGTGTCTGGGTGTGTGTCTGGACATGACTGGGATTGTGTGTGGACATGTCTGGGTGTGTGTCGACATGTCTGGGTGTGTTGGACATGTCTGGGTATGTGTCTGTACATGACCGGGTGTGTGTGTGGACATGTCTGGGTGTGTGTCTCTGGTGCGGTACCCTGGTGTGTGCGGTGGGGAGCTGGTGCTAACCCACTGTGTTTCCTGTAGCTGACGCTGATCATCCACCGCAAAACAGGGGGCCTAGGTATCAGCATCGCTGGCGGCAAAGGCTCTACACCCTACAAGGGTGAGGACGAGGTGAGCTCACACCCCACCCTCACCCCACCCTCACCCACTCACTACCCACACCCAAATCCTCACCCACCCCTCACCCACTCCCCACCCACGCCACACCCCACCCTCACCCTCTCCCCACCCACGCCACACCCCACCCTCACCCCACCCCACCCTCACCCCACCCACGCCACACCCCACCCTCACCCCACCCCACCCTCACGCCACCCATGCCACACCCCACCCTCACCCCACCGCACCCACACCACACCCCACTGCTCACCCCACCCCACCATCACCCACTCCCCACACACGCCACACCCCACCCTCACCCCACACCACCCACACCACACCCCACTCCTCACCCAAACTTCACCCACCCACTGCCCACCCACGCCACACCCCACCCCACCCACGCCACACCCCAACCTCACCCACACCCCACTCCTCACCCAACCTTCACTCACCCCACCCGCACCCACTCCACATCCCACCTTCTCCCTCCCATCCACCTCACCCCTCCACCTCTCCCTCACCTCTCCACCTCACCCCTCTCCCTTACCCTGCCCTCTCCCTCACCCTCACCTCTCCCCTCACAATAGACAATAGGTGCAGGAGTAGGCCATTTGGCCCTTCGAGCCAGCACTGCCATTCAATGTGATCATGGCTGATCATCCCCAATCAATCACCCTCACCTCTCCCCTCACCCCACCCTTTCCCTATACCTCACCCCCTTCTCCTCCCATCTCTCCCACCCTACTGTCCCTTCTCCCTCTCCACTCTTCTCTACTACCATTTCCCCATCCCCTGTACCAACCTGTCACCTGCTGAGCTTTGTCCCACTCCCAGGTTTTCCCCCCTACTAGAGTCGCTGTGAAGAAGGGTCCTATGGTGGTCGGTATATTCTCCCCGCTGATGCTGCCTGACCCACTGCATTCCTCCAGTACTTTGTGTTTAATGCTAGATTCCAGTGTCTGCTGTTCCTTGTGTCTCCTATGTTCCCTGGCCTTTGCTCCCTTCATAAGTTATAGGAGCAGAATTAGGCCATTGAGTCTACTCCGCCATTCAATCATGGCTAATCTATCTTTCCCTCTTGACCCCATTCTCCTGCCATCAGCGATGATTGAATGGCGGAGGAGACCTGATGGGCTGAATGGCCTTATTCTGCTCCGCAGACTCTAACCGAATCAAAGGATATAGGGAGAAAGCAGGAACAGGTACTGATTTTGGATGATCAGCCATGATTATTTTGGATGATCAGCCATGATCATATTGAATGGTCGAGGGGCGGAATTGCCTACTCCTGCACATATTTTCTATATTTCTATGCTCCTAGAACTTATGGCCTCACCCTCACCCATGACACCCTTACTAATCAATCAATCAACCTTTATTGTCATCTTGCAAGCAACAGTTGTACAGTGCAAAATGAAAAGATGTTTCCCAGGGAATACCGGAGCATCGCACATGAAATTCAAAACATTTCACACATAATAACACTAAAAACAATCCAGTCCCTGATGGAACAGTATAAATAGTTAAAAAGTAGGTAAAAACAACGTTAAAATACAGTAAAACCAATCATAAACATGTCCGGGGTGGCTGATTTGAGTGGCCAGTGCCAGTTATTGAAGTGGCCAGTGCCAGTTATTAAAGTGTCCGTGCCAAGCCGCAGAATCAGGTGACTGTGAGTACAGAGTGGCTGTTTAGCAGCCTCACAGCATATGGCAGGAAGCTGTTTAGCAGTCTTTGATGCTGCGATATCTCTTGCCTGATGGCAGGAGATCCAGGTGTATGTGGAGGGGGTGCAGTTTGTCCTTAGCAATTCTCTGAGCTTTTTTCCGACAGCGGCTCTGGAACAGTTCTTGTTTACAAGAATGTGTCAATCTCCACCTTGAAATACCTAATGATTTGGCCTTCACAGTCATCTGTGGTAATGAATTCCACATAGTCGCCACCCTCTGACTAAAGAAATTCCTCCTCGGTTCCTTTCTAAAGGTAGGTCCTTATAATCTAAGGCTGTGCCCTCTGGATCTAGACTCTCCCACTAGTGGAAACATCCTCTCCACATCCACTCTGCCCAAGCCTTTCACTATTCAGTAATTTTCAAAGAGGTCTCCACTCACTCTTCTAAACTCCAGTGAGTACAGGCCCAGTGCTGACAAACACTCATATGTTAACCCACTCATTGCTGGGGTCATTCTTGTAAACCTCCTCTGGACCCTCTCTAGAGCCAGCACATCCTTCCTCAGATATGGGGACCAAAATTGCTCACAATATTCCACATGTGGTCTGACCAGTGCTTTATAAAACTTCAGCATTACATCCTTGTTTTATATATTCTAGTCCTCTCAAAATAATTGCCAACATTGCATTTGCCTTCCTTACTGCCAATTCAACCTTTTGGTAATCCTGCACCAGCAATCACAAGTCCCTCTGCACCTCTGATTTCTGAATTCTCCCCCCACCCTTCCCATCTCCCACAGCTCACCCTTCTACTCCCTCCTGCCCCCTTCTCCCCTCCTCTCTTCCTCCCTCCTCTCCTGCTCTCCTCCTCTCCTCCTCCCTCCTGGTCTTTTCCTCACCTCCTCTCCTGCTCCCTCCTCTCCTGCTCCCTCCTCTCCTGCTCCTCCCTCTTCTCATCCTCCCTCTCCCTCCTCTCCTCCCTCCTCCCCTCCCCTCCTCCCTCTGCACCTGCTCCTTCGACCTCCTCTCCTCCTCCCCCTCTCCTCCTTCCTCTCCTCCTTTCTCCTCCTCCTTCCCCCTCTCCTTCTTCCTCCTCTCCTGCACCCTCCCTCATCTGCACCTCTCCAACGTCTGCCATTGCCTCCCTTCCACCCCCTGCTCACCTCTCTTCCTCCTCCCATGACTCCCTCTGCCCCTCTGCCAGCCCTGGTGCCGGCTCTGATGTAGGGGTGATGGGTAAGAGTGCCCACATGTGCGTGGCCTGTGTGGATGGGGATGTCATGCAGCCAGGCTTCTCTCCGTCAGGGCCCTGGATATTGTTCATCTCTGTCTCTGTGTGTTCCAGGGAATCTTCATCTCCCGCGTGTCGGAGGAGGGCCCCGCAGCTCAGGCTGGTGTGAGAGTGGGGGACAAACTGCTGGAGGTGAGTCATCTCCCTGCACTGTCAGTGTGGATAGAGGGGGAATCACAGCTGGCCAGTGTAGAGAGGAGGTCACAGCTGGCCAGTGTAGAGAGGGGGTCACAGCTGGCCAGTGTAGAGAGGAGGTCACAGCTGGCCAGTGTAGAGAGGGGGTCACAGCTGGCCAGTGTAGAGAGGGGGTCACAGCTGGCCAGAGGGGGGGGGGTCACAGCTGGCCAGTGTAGAGAGGAGGCCACAGCTGGCCAGTGTAGAGAGGAGGTCACAGCTGGCCAGTGTAGAGAGGAGATCACAGCTGGCCAGAGGGGGGATCACAGCTGGCCAGTGTAGAGAGGAGGTCACAGCTGGCCAGTGTAGAGAGGAGGTCACAGCTGGCCAGTGTAGAGAGGAGGTCACAGCTGGCCAGTGTAGAGAGGAGGTCACAGCTGGGCAGTGTAGGGAGATCACAGCTGGCCAGAGGGGGGATCACAGCTGGCCAGTGTAGAGAGGAGATCACAGCTGGCCAGTGTAGAGAGAGGGGATCACAGCTGGCCGGTGCAGAGGGGGGGTCACAGCTGGCCAGAGGGGGGGAGAGTCACAGCTGGCCTGTGCAGAGAGGACTAGCTTAGATGGGGCATCTTGGTCAGCAAGGGTGAGTTGGGCTAAAGATCCCTTTTCCGTGCTATGTCCACAATAGCCAATGGATCATTCAGGCAGCAGGGACTGTGGTCCTCTTGTCTGCTCCTCCCATGCTCCAGCCTGGTCCTCCCATTGACACACTCTTTCCCACACTCCCTCCCCCCCCCCCCCCCCCAACCGCAGGTGAACGACGTGGGGCTGCAGGACAGGGAGCACCAGCCGCCTGGTCTTCCCACAGTCCGGTCTAGTCCTGTGACCTGGTCCTCCCACAGTCCGGTCTAGTCCTCCCCGCCTGGTCCTCCCACAGTCCGGTCTAGTCCTCCCGCCTGGTCCTCCCACAGTCCGGTCTAGTCCTCCCGCCTGGTCCTCCCACAGTCCGGTCTAGTCCTCCCGCCTGGTCCTCCCACAGTACGGTCCAGGGGCGGAAATCGCTTTCAAAACATGGGAGGGACACGATTTGGGGGTCCACGATTTCTTGGTGGCCGCATGCGCACACACACACGCGAGGCTTTGGAGGCTTCAACCGTGGGCCTTGTGGACGGTAACATCGGGAGCTGACCTGGTTGGTGACCGACTACGAACTCCAGCAACAGCAGCTTCATCTGCCCCAAATCGTGGGGCTTCAATCGGCCCGTTTGCGGGGCCTTTAATCGCCCGGCGCAGCTTAAAATCGGCCGGCAGGGGCTTCAACATCGGGAGCCTCGATTGCCTCGACACAACAGTTTGATATTAAGCCGCGATGAAAGACCCCGCGAACGGGCCGATTCAGCCCTTAGAAAGCGTCTGATACCCGCTTGAATCTTTCTAAAGCTACGATGTGATAAATAACACTTAAACAAATAAAACTGAAGCAAACAGAAGATCTAACCTTGGAGAGGGGAGAGAGAGAGATGGGGAAAAAATATTAAATAAAGTGAGTGACCGTGAATGGGTGACTTACCTGCAAGCCAGCCAAGAAACCCGTTCGACCGGAGCCCTTAATGACCTGACCCATTTAAATCCGATACCAGTTTAAATCTTTCCCATCCACCAATACATCCAATTAGTTCAAATGGTAATTGTACCCGCATCAGACAGCTTTAAGAAATTCTCCGTGAATACCTTCAGTAATACTTGAAAGCAATGATTTTTGCTTGAAGGTCAAAACACAATTGGTGACACATCGTGTTAATACGGTGTCAAAAGAGACATTTAATAAGCGCTAAACAGTGACACCCCCACTGTCTCGTGGAAAGCGGAGATTTTAATAGATTTTTTCACCGAATTTCAAAATCCAGATTGCAGAGCATGGGGGATTTTGTCTCCCACCTCTCTAAACATCATCCGGTCTAGTCCTCCTGTCTGGTCCTCCCACAGTCCGGTCTAGTCCTCCCGCCTGGTCCGATGGCCTGGTCCTCCAACTGACACACTCTCCCTCCCGCAGGTGAACGGTGTGCGGCTGCAGGACGCGGAGCACCAGCGGGCGGTGGAGGCGTTGCGGAGTTCAGGGGGAGTGGTGACCATGGCGGTGCTGCGGGAGAGGATGGTGGAGCCGGAGAACGCGGTGACCGTCACCCCGCTGCGGCCCGAGGATGACTATGCCCCGCGGGAGCGGCGGGCCGGCCGGCGCGGTGACACTGGCACCAAGGAGCTGCTCTGCACCTCACTGGCCCGAGACGACCGCGGGCTGGGCTTCAGCATCGCCGGGGGCAAGGGGTCTACCCCCTACCGCACCGGGGAGACAGTGAGTACAAGGGAGATTGGGGCGAGGGGTCTGAAGGAGCTGAACTGTGTACCTGCACTTCTAGATCCCTCTGCTCCACAACACTCCCCAGAGCCCAACCATTCACTGCGTAGGTCCAACCATGACTGCATTAAATTCCATCAAGCATTCCTCAGCCCACCTGCTCAACTGATCAAGATATTGGGGCAATATTTGACAACTATTGGTAGATAGAGAGGTAAAGAAAGCAGAGTTGCTTTCTTAAGTCAGGGCATTGAGTACAAGGGTCAGTAAGTCATGATGTCGTTTCTAGGACTTTGGTTAGGCTGCATTTGGAGTATTGTGTGCAGTTCTGGTCAGACCATTACAGGAAGGATATGGAGGTTCTGGAAAGGGTGCAGAGGAGGTTTACCACATGATGTATGGATTATGGGGTGTTATGGGTTGGACAGACGTATAAAATTATGAGGCATAAACAGGGTAGACGGTCAGAACCTATATCATCGTATGTAAATATCAAATATTAGAGGGCACAGCGATAAGGTGAGAGGGACAAAGTTTAAAATAGACGAGTGGGGTGTATTTTACAGAGAGGGTGGTGGGTGCCAGGAACACACTGCCAGGGGTGATGGCAGAGGTAGATACAGATATAGAGTTTAAGAGATTTTTACATTGGCACATGGATCTGGAGGGATATGGATTATGCCCAGGTCGATTAGTAATAGGGTTGTTCACCCAGCACAGACACTGTGGGCTGAAGGGCCTGTCCTTGAGCTCATAAGTGATAGGAGTAGAATTAGGCCATTCGGCCCATCAAGTCTACCCCGCCATTCAATCATGACTGATCTATCTCTCCCTCCAAACCCCATTCTCCTGCCTTCTCCTCATAACCTCTAACACCCGTACAAATTAATCTATCTATCTCTGCCTTAAAAATATCCACTGCCTTAAAAATATCCACAGCCTTCTGCGCCAAAGAATTCCACAGATTCATACAATACAATACAATACAATACAATACCATTTATTGTCATTTGAACCTCAAATGAAGTTCAAACGAAATTTGGTTTCTGCAGTCATACAAACAAGTAAAAAGAACCAAGACACAACACAATTTACACAAACATCCATCACAGCGAATCTCCTTCTCGCTGTGATGGAAGGCAAAAGTCTTATCTCTTCCCTGCACTCCCCATTCTCCTCCCGATGTCAGAGTCAGAGCCCCCGGCGGGCGATGTAAAATATGTCCCGCGGCCATTAAAGCCGCGCCGGGCGATGCAAGGCCGCCCTCCGGGTCTGGATGCTGGAGCCCCCGGTAGCGCTAGCAAGTCCCGGGGCCATTTAAAGCCGCGCCGGGCGATGTTAGACCCAGCTCCAGGTCATCTTCAACCCCGCAACTCGGGCGGGAGAAGTTGCCGTTGCGGGAGCCCCGAAAACCGGTCTCCCACCAGGGACCCGCGAGCTCCCGATGTTACCGTCCACCAGACCTGCGGCTGGAGCCTCCGAATCTCCGGGGTCGGGTCACAGCCGCGCGTCACCGCAGCTCTCCACGCTCCGAACTCGGCCAGCTCCACGATGGTGAGTAGTCCGCAGGCTCCGCGACTGGAGCCCCAGGTCGTTCTGGTTGGAGGCCGCTCCACGGTGCTAGGCCCCAACGACAACGGAGACCCGACAGAGAAAGGTCGGGTCCTCCATACAGGGAAGAGATTTTTTAAAGTTTCCCCCTCCCCCCCCAGGCCCCCCACATATACACAGTTAAAAACAATATAAAAAAACACAAACAACTACATTTAACTAGACAAAAATAAAAAATAAAGACAGACGGACTGCAGTCGAGCCGCTGCCGTTAGGCATCACGTTATGACGAAAGAAATTCCCCCTCACCTCCTTCCTAAAAGATTGTCCTTTATTTCTAAGGCTTTGACCTCTAGTCCTAGACTCTCCCACTCTCTATCCAAACCTTTCACTATTCAGTATGTTTCAACGAGGTCCTCCCTCATTCTTCTAAACTCCAGCGAGTACATGCCCAGTGCTGACAAACGCTCACCATATAGTGCCCTCCATAATGTTTGGGACAAAGACCCGTCATTTATTTATTTGCCTCAGCACTCCACAATTTGAGATTTGTAATAGAAAAAAATCACATGTGGTTAAAGTGCACATTGTCAGATTTTAATAAAGGCCATTTTTACACATTTTGGTTTCACCATGTAGAAATTACAGCAGTGATTATACATAGTCCCCCCATTTCAGGGCACCATAATGTTTGGGACACAGCAATGTCATGTAAATAAAAGTAGTCATGTTTAATATTTTGTTACATATCCTTTGCATGCAATGACTGCTTGAAGTCTGTGATTCATGGACATCACCAGTTGCTGGGTGTCTTCTCTGGTGATGCTCTGCCAGGCCTGTATTGCAGCCATCTTTAGCTTATGCTTGTTTTGGGGGCTAGTCCCCTTCATTTTTCTCTTCAGCATATAAAAGGCATGCTCAATTGGGTTCAGATCGGGTGATTGACTTGGCCACTCAAGAATTGACCATTTTTTAGCTTTGATAAACTCCTTTGTTGCTTCAGCAGTATCTTTGGGATCCAGTCTGAAGAAGGGTTTCGACCCGAAACGTTGCCTATTTCCTTCGCTCCATAGATGCTGCTGCACCCGCTGAGTTTCTCCAGCATTTTTGTGTCCCTGTTTGGGATCATTGTCTTGCTGTAGAATGAGCTGCCGGCCAATGAGTTTTGAGTCATTTGTTTGAACTTGAGCAGATAGGATGTGTCTATACACTTCAGAATTCATTATGCTACTAACATCAGCAGTTGTATCATCAAGGAAGATAAGTGAGCCAGTACCTTCAGCAGCCATACATGCCCAGGTCATAACACCCCCACAACCGTGTTTCACAGATGAGGTGGTATGCTATGATCTTGGGCAGTTCCTTCTCTCCTCTATACTTTGCTCTTGCCATCACTGTGATATAAGTTAATCTTCGTCTCATCTGTCCACACAACATTTTTCCAGAACTGTGGTTGCTCTTTTAAGTACTTCTTGGCAAACTGTAAAGGGGCTGTCCCACTGTGGCGACCTAATCCGCGAGTTCAGAAGAGTGTCTTCGACCTTCAAGCTCGAGGGTACTCGCCTGGAAAACCTCGAGCTGGATCGACCTTCAGCGACCGACCGCACACACACAAACACATCGCAAAGGCGGGGGCCAGGGAAAGCGGGGGAGCACTGTCTGAAATTCACACCCGCGATGAAGAGGAAGGTAAAAGACGGCTGCACAGTGTACGGTAAATCCTTTAGAAGGCGTGGGGGTGGGGGGGGGGGGGGGAGAGAAGGAGAGAGAAGGGGAGAGAAGGGGAGGAGAAGGAGTGGAGACACTTTTAAGAAGTCAGACAACGTTTAATAAAGTTTAGAGGGCATTTAACCTACCGGTCGGTTTTCCTTGGTCCTGAAAGCTCCAATGAGCTCCAAACATGCCCAGTCAGCGAAGGAGATTGCCTACGGCAGCCCTCGACTGCCTGTAACTAAATAGCGACCCCACTCCACTGCACTATGAGTTAAAATGAACCATGCCGACCAATTTTTACTGGCGAAAAAATTTTCAACATGTTGAAACGTTTTCTGCGACCTAGCTGAGGCCGCAAGTATGCGGGAACTTCCTTCGAGCATGCAGGAGAGTTCCAGTGACCTCAAAGGACATCCTAGGACCACGTGTCGACCATGCTGCGAGTTTGAGTCGAGGGCAAACTATTCTAAACTCGCAGATTAGGTTACCGCAGTGGGACAGCCCCTTAACCACGCCATCCTATTTTTGCGGCTAACCAGTGGTTTGCATCTTTCAGTGTAGCCTCTGTATTTCTGTTCATGAAGTCTTCTGCGGACAGTGGTCATTGACAAATCCACACCTTATTCCTGAAGAGTGTTTCTGATCTGTCGGACAGAGTGTTTGGGGATTTTTCATTATTATAGAGAGAATTCTTCTGTCATCAGCTGTGGAGGTCTTCCTTGGCCTGCCAGTCCCTTTGCGATTAATAAGCTCACCAGTGCTCTCTTTCTTCTTAATGATGTTCCAAAACAGTTGATTTTGGTAAGCCTAAGGTTTGGCTGATGTCTCTCACAGTTTTATTCTTGTTTGTCAGTCTCATAATCGCTTCTTTGACTTTCATTGGCACAACTTTGGTCCTCATGTTGATAAACAGCAATAAAAGTTTCCAACGGTGATGGAAAGGCTGGAGGAAAGACTAGGTGCTGAGAGCTCACTTAAGGAGGCATTTAGGAGGCATTTAAACACCCCCGAGCAATTACAAATGCCTGTGAAGCCATGTTCCCAAAATATTATGGTGCCCTGAAATGGGGGGTCTATGTATAAACACAGCTGTAATTTCTACATGGACTAACCAGCCTATAGTTCCCACTATTCTGCTTTGCTCCCTTCTTGTGCAGGGGTAATATTGGCTATTTTCCAATCATCTGTGATCTCTCCTGAAATATCACCATTAATGCCTCCACAATCTCTAAAACCACCTTTCACAACCCTTGTGTGCAGTCCATCTGGTCCAGGTGACTTATCCACCTTCAGCCCTTTCAGCTTCCCAAGCACCTTCTCCCTAGTAATAGCCACTCCACTAACTTCCACCCCCTGACTCACTTGAATTTCAGGCGCGTTGCTGGTGTCTTCCACTGTGAAAACTGATGCAAAAAAGTTATTCAACCCCTCTGCCATTTCTTTATTCTCCACTATCACTTCTCCTGCATCATTCTCCAGCGGTCCAACGTCCACTCTTGTCTCTTCCTTACTCTTTATATAACTGAAGAAACTCTTTTATTTTATTTTTTATCTAGCTTACCTTCGTATTTCATCTATTCTCCCCGTATTGCCCTTTAAGTTACCTTCTGTTGTTCTTTAAAAGCTTCCCAATCCTCTGGCTTCTTACTAATCCTTGCAATGTTATATACCTTCACTTTTAGTTTTTTATACTGTCCTTGACTTCCCTTGTCAGCCATGGTCGCCTCTTTCTCCTAGAATCTATCTTCTTCTTTGGAATTAAAAGATCCTGCATCTTCCAGATCATTCCCAGAAATTCCTGCCGTCACTGTTCCGCCGTCACCCCTGCTAGGGTCCCTTTCCAATCAACTGTGGCCAGCTCCTCCCTCATGCCTCTGTAGTCCCCTTTGCTCAGCTGTAATACCAACACATCCAATTTCATGTTCTCCCTTTCAAATTGCAGATTAAAACTTATCATGTTGTGGTCGCTACCTCCTAATGGTTCCTTTATTAAATTGGGCCCATTACATAGAAACATAGAAAATAAGTGCAGGAGTAGGCCATTCGGCCCTTCGAGCCTGCACCGCCATTCGATATGATCATGGCTGATCATCCAACTCAGTATCCCATCCCTGCCTTCTCTCCATACCCCCTGATCCCTTTAGCCACAAGGGCCACATCTAACTCCCTCTTAAATATAGCCAATGAACTGGCCTCAACTACCTTCTGTGGCAGAGAATTCCACAGATTCACCACTCTCTGTGTAAAAAATGATTTTCTCATCTCAGTCCTAAAAGACTTCCCTCTTATCCTTACACTGTGACCCCTAGTTCTGGACTTCCCCAACATCGGGAATAATTTTCCTGCATCTAGCCTGTCCAACCCCTTAAGAGTTTTGTAAGTTTCTATAAGATCCCCCCTCAATCTTCTAAATTCTAACGTGTACAAGCCGAGTCTATCCAGTCTTTCTTCATATGAAAGTCCTGCCATCCCAGGAATCAGTCTGGTGAACCTTCTCTGTACTCCATTCAGATAATAGTCTACTTTCCTGTTTTTGCCACCAAAGTGGATAACCTCACATTTATCCACATTATACTGCATCTGTCATGCATTTGCCCACTCACCCAACCTATCCAAGTCACCTTGCAGCCTCCTAGCATCCTCCTCACAGCTAACACTGCCCCCCAGCTTCGTGTCATCCGCAAACTTGGAGATGTTGCATTCAATTCCCTCATCCAGATCATTAATATATATTGTAAATAGCTGGGGTCCCAGCACTGAGCCTTGCGGTACCCCACTAGTCACTACCTGCCATTCTGAAAAGGACCCGTTTACTCCTACTCTTTGCTTCCTGTCTGCCAGCCAGTTCTCTATCCACACCAATACTGAACCCCCAATACCGTGTGCTTTAAGTTTGCATACTAATCTCTTATGTGGGACCTTGTCGAAAGCCTTCTGAAAGTCCAGATATAACACATCCACTGGTTCTCCCTTATCCACTCTACTAGTTACATCCTCGAAAAATTCTATAAGATTCGTCAGACATGATTTACCTTTCATAAATCCACGCTGACTTTGTCCAATGAATTCACCACTTTCCAAATGTGCTGCTATCCCATCTTTAATAACTGACTCCAGAATTTTCCCCACCACCGATGTTAGACTAACTGGTCTGTAATTCCCCTTTTTCTCTCTCCCTCCCTTTTTTAAAAGTGGGGTTACATTAGCTACCCTCCAGTCCTCAGGAACTACTCCAGAATCTAAAGAGTTTTGAAAAATTATCACTAATGCATCCACTATTTCTGCGGCTACTTCCTTAAGTACTCTGGGATGCAATTTATCTGGCCCTGGGGATTTATCGGCCTTTAATCCATTCAATTTACCTAACACCACTTCCCGGCTAACCTGGATTTCACTCAGTTCCTCCATCTCATTTAACCCCCGGTCCCTTGCTATTTCCGGCAGATTATTTATGTCTTCCTCAGTGAAGACAGAACCAAAGTAGTTATTCAATTGGTCTGCCATGTCCTTGTTCCCCATGATCAATTTGCCTGTTTCTGACTGCAAGGGACCTACATTTGTTTTAACTAATCTTTTCCTCTTCACATATCTATAAAAACTTTTGCAGTCAGTTTTTATGTTCCCTGCCAGTTTTCTTTCATAATCTATTTTCCCTTTCCTAATTAAGCCTTTTGTCCTCCTCTGCTGAACTCTGAATTTCTCCCAGTCCTCTGGTAGGCTGCTTTTCTCTGGCTAATTTGTACGCTTCATCTTTTGTTTTGATACTATCCCTGATTTCCCTTGTTATCCACGGATGCACTACCTTCCCCGATTTATTCTTTTGACAAACTGGGATGAACAATTGTTGTAGTTCATCCATGCAGTTTTTAAATGCCTTCCATTGCATATGCACCGTCAACCATTAAGAATCATTTGCCAGTATCTTGGCCAATTCACGTCTCATACCCTCAAAGTCACCTTTCTTAAGTTCAGGACCCTTGTTTCTGAATTAACAATGTCACTTTCCATCCTAATGAAGAACTCAACCATATTATGTCACTCTTGCCCGAGGGGCCACGCACAACAAGACTGCTAACTAACCCTACCTCATTACTCAATACCCAGTCTAGAATAGCCTGCTCTCTCGTTGGTTCCTCTACATGTTGGTTTAGAAAACTATCCCGCATACATTCCAAGAAATCCTCTTCCTCAGCACCCCTGACAATTTGATTCACCCAATCTATATGTAGATTGAAGTCACCCATTATAATTGTTTTACCTTTGTTGCACGCATTTCTAATTTCCTGTTTGATGCCATCCCCAACTCCACTACTACTGTTAGGTGGCCTGTACACAACTCCCACTAGCGTTTTCTGCCCCTTAGTGTTTCGCAGCTCTACCCATATCGATTCCACATCCTCCAAGCTAATGTCCTTCCTTTCTATTGCGTTAATATCCTCTCTAACCAGCAACGCTACCCCGCCTCCTTTTCCTTTCTGTCTATCCCTCCTGAATATTGAATATCCCTGGATGTTCAGCTCCCAGCCTTGGTCACCCTGGAGCCATGTCTCCGTGATCCCAACTATATCATATTCATTAATAACTATCTGCACATTCAACTCATCCACCTTATTACGAATGCTCCTTGCATTGAGTCACAAAGCCTTCAGGCTTGTCTTTACAACACTCTTACCCCTTATACAATTATGTTGAAAAGTGGCCCTTTTTGATTTTTGCCCTGGATTTGTCTGCCTGTCACTTTTACTTTTCACCTTGCTACCTATTGCTTCTACCCTCATTTTACACCCCTCTGCCTCTCTCCTCTTGCACCCATCCCCCTGCCACATTAGTTTAAATCCTCCCCGACAGTACTAGCAAACACTCCCCCAAGGACATTGGTTCCATTCCAGCCCAGGTGCAGACCGTCCTGTTTGTACTGGTCCCACCTCCCCCAGAACTGGTTCCAATGCCCTATAAATTTGAATCCCTCCCCCTTGCACCATTTTTCAAGCCAAGTATTCATCTGCAATATCCTCCTATTTCTACTCTGACTAGCCCGTGGTACTGGTGGTAATCCAGAGATTATTACCTTTGAGGTCCTACTTTTAAGTTTATCTCCTAGCTCCCTAAATTCGCCTTGTAGGACCTCATCCCTTTTTTAACCTATATCGTTGGTGCCAATGTGCACCACGATAACTGGCTGTTCACCCTCCCCCTCCAGAATGTTCTGCAGCCGCTCAGTGACATCCCTGACCCTTGCACCAGGGAGGCAACATACCATCCTGGAGTCTCGTTTGCGGCCGCAGAAACGCCTATCTATTCCCCTTACAATGGAATCCCCTATTACTATTGCCCTTCCACTCTTTTTTCTCCCCTCCTGTGTCGCAGAGCCACCCATGGTGCCATGAACTTGGCTGCTGCTGCCTTCCCCTGATGAGCCATCTCCCCCAACAGTATCCAAAATGGTATATCTGTTTAGGAGGCAGATGACCGCAGGGGACTCCTGCACTACCTGCCTACTGCTATGCTGGCTATTGGCCACCCGTTCCCTTTCTGTCCTCTTACCTTTTACCTGCGGTGTGACCAACTCACTGTATGTACTATTCACGACTTTCTCAGCATCGTGGATGCTCCAGTATGAATCCAACCGCAGCTCCAATCGTTCAATGTGGTCTGCCAGGAGCTGCAGCTGGACACACTTTCTGCAAACGTAGTCACCAGGGACACCGACAATATCCCTGATCTCCCACATGTTGCAGGCTGAGCAAACCCCGGGGCCAATCTCCACTGACATAGCTTACTCCCAAATTAAATCAACTCCCTCACACTATAAAAATCTTTATCCTTTAAACTGTACCTTTACTAATAAATACTGTACCCTTAACTCACAGAACCCTCAACTCACTGAACCCTCAACTCACTGAAACCTCAACTCACTGAACCCTCAACTCACAGGACTCTCAACTCACTGAACCCTCAACTCACAGAACCCTCAACTCACTGAACCCTCAACTCACTGAACCCTCAACTCACTGAACCCTCAACTCACTGAACCCTCAACTCACTGAACCCTCAACTCACTGAACCTCAACTCACTGAACCCTCAACTCACTGAACCCTCAACTCACTGAACCTCAACTCACTGAACCCTCAACTCACTGAACCTCAACTCACTGAACCCTCAACTCACTGAACCCTCAACTCACAGAACCCTCAACTCACTGAACCCTCAACTCACTGAACCCTCAACTCACTGAACCCTCAACTCACTGAACCCTCAACTCACTGAACCCTCAACTCACTGAACCCTTAACCTGAAAGCAGAAATGCAAACCTAGGGTTGCACCCAATCAGCTGCTTCCTCTGGTCCTCTTCACCAATCAGAGGTTTCCACTAATCAGAGGCTTCCACCAGACCCCTTCTCTGGAAGTGAGATGGAACGCTGTAGATTTGGGTAACTCCTCCTCTCACCAACGGCTCCCTGGGGCCTCTGTGAAAGCAAGCCCCGCGCTCGATTTATAACTCACCGCCCAGGTAACTCCTCCTCTCACCAACGGCTCCCCGGGCCTCTGTGAAAGCAAGCCCCACGCTCGATTTATAACTCACCGCCCAGGTAACTCCTCCTCTCACCAACGGCTCCCTGGGCCTCTGTGAAAGCAAGCCCCATGCTCGATTTATAACTCACCACCCAGGTAACTCCTCCTCTCACCAACGGCTCCCTGGGCCTCTGAAAGCAAGCCCCACGCTCGATTTATAACTCACCACCCAGGTCTCTAAATCCAGAATTGCCTTCTCCCTGGTACGCTTCACTACAAGCTGCTCTAAGAATCCATCTAGGAGGCCCTCTACAAACTCCCTTTCTTGGGGTCCAGTACCAACCTGATTTTCCCCGTCTACCTGCATATTGAAATCTCCCATGACCTTTCATAGCATAGCCTTTCTTACATGCCAACTTGTACCCTATATCCTGGCTTATAGTTTGGGGGCCTGTAATAACTCAGGGTCTTTTTGCCCTTATAATTTCTCAGCTCTATTCAACTCTACTGTTGTAATGTTCTAACTCGGGCCATGTGTATGACGCCACGTGTAACGTGTGTTACAGGCCATCTTCATCTCGCGGTTAGCGGAGGGCGGCTGTGCTCACAGGGACGGCATCCTGCGTGTCGGTGACTGTGTCATCTCGGTGAGTCTCATCGCATTGGCCCCTCTGTCCTTCCCCCCTACCCCGGCACACCTTCCCCATATCCTCGTTCCGACCCCTCTGTCCTTCCTCATCACCCTCCCGGCCCCACTCCTCCCCACCCCCTCCTCCCCGTCACATAGCTCCTGCCCCTGTCCCTCACTCATCACCTCACTCACCACACCCCTCCCTCACTCCCATACCCTCCCTCCTCCAAACCCTACCGCCTACACTCTCCCTCCCACTCTATCCCTCCCACATGCCCCACTCCCTCTCTTGCCCACCCACGCGAGCCCTCACTCTCTCTAACATCCTCCTATCCCTCAAACACTCTCCATCCCACCCTTGGCCTCTCCTACGCCCGCCCTCCCTCTCTGAGGGGGGATGTGGGAAGTGAGGAAGGGTTTGGGGGAGTGTGGAGAAGGTTCAGATGTGACCAGAGCCAGTCAGAGTTTCTGCCGCCAACAGTCCATAGGCTCCTGTTCCCCGTGGCTCCCCTGTTCCTGGCCCCCCTCTCCCCAGGACCTGCTCCCCAGGCCCTGCTTGTGTCTCTGGGCACTTTCCCTACAGCGGCCCTGGCTGTTTGCTAACTGTTCTCCTGAGCTGCAGGGGGATGGATGCGTGCCCTCTCCTCTCTCTGCCCTGCATGTGTGTGTGGTGGTGGGCTTCTGATTTAAAATGCTGGCCTGGTCAACAGCATGGGTTACCAGGCCAGCGGCTCCAGTGAGAGGTGTTACTGTGTGGTCAGTGGTGGCTTCTGTCTGCTCTGCCACATCTCTCTGCAATCCTTTACCCGTGGTACATCCTCCTTGGCGGGGCGCTAACCTCTCAGCTTTACTCAGCGCTTCTGTGTTCTGTGCATGACTTCAAGATCTAGATCAAGGCCCAGGGTCTAATCCTTCCACGGTGTCCGTCACTCTCAATAGACAGAGCGGCAGCCGCTGCCTGTGTCCATTCTATGCTCTCTGATGAACGGGCTGCAGCGAGGGTCTCTGTGGCATCACACAGGAGTGACCTGCAGGAGTGAGGGTCTGTGGCGTCACACAGGAGTGAGGGTCTGTGGCGTCACACAGGAGTGAGGGTCTGTGGCGTCACACAGGAGTGAGGGTCTGTGGCGTCACACAGGAGTGAGGGTCTGTGGCGTCACACAGGAGTGAGGGTCTGTGGCGTCACACAGGAGTGAGGGTCTGTGGCGTCACACAGGAGTGAGGGTCTGTGGCGTCACACAGGAGTGAGGGTCTGTGGCGTCACACAGGAGTGAGGGTCTGTGGCGTCACACGGGAGTGAGGGTCTCTGGCGTCACACAGGAGTGAGGGTCTCTGGCGTCACACATGAGTGAACTACAGCAACAAAGGTCCCAGCAGCTCAGGCAATGTCTAAGCAGGGAGTGGACAGACGATGTTTCGGGTCGGGACCCTTTTTAAGACTCGCAGCTGACATTTCAGTTCGATGTGTATTTGAAGAGGTTACGTAGACCTGGAGCACACGGACCATAGCACGGGATCAGGGACGGGACACGGACCATAGCATGGGGATGTAGTGATCGTAGACGGGACACGGACTGTGGCACGGGATCGTGGACGGGACACGGACCATAGCACGGGGATGTAGGGATCGTGGACGGGACATGTGGCAGCCACACTGATTGTGGAGTGGCTGGGGTGATGGGGGCAGAGGTGGAGGGTTGTTTGTTTCTCTGATGGCGTTAGTAACCGGTGGTGTACAGCAGGGTTCAGTGCTTAGACTTGCAGCATTTGTCATTGACACCAGGAGTGAAGGGAGTTGGAGACAGGATGGGTGCTGAAGGACACGGAGCAGCGTAACTGGATCATCGGGCAGAGCAGAGACAGGGCAATATTTAGAGTAAAGGGCAGGAGGTGAAGGGTGGTGATGTGTAGAGGGACCCTGGGTGTAAGGTCACTGGTCCCAGACAGTGGTGGATAGAGTGGTGACGTAGTTTAACTCCATGTATGTAGATATGACCTACCTCTGCCCTCATCAGTCTTGCTCACTGCTTAAGAGCGGCATAGCGGGTATTACAGGCACCAGAAACCCGGGTTTGGTGGTGAGCTGGGGTGCTGTCTGTGTGGAGTGTGCACATTCTGCAACTGTTGCGAGCTGGTATGCCGGTGGTGTGAGTGGCTGAGCCGGGCTGACTGTCCGTTTGCGCGTGTTTTGCAGATCAATGGGGTAGAGATGGCAGAAGCCAGGCATGACCAGGCAGTAGCTCTCCTTACGGGCACAGCGCCCACCATCACACTGGTCGTGAGCGCCAGCTGCCCGAGGCTGACCAGCCAGCCGACGGCACTGTGCCCGGCTCTCCCACCCCGGCACCCGGCCTGCCTCCGTCCCCACCCCCACCGGCAGCCTTGCCCGATGAACCCCGACAGCCCCGGCAACATCTTCACCAACAATGCTGGCAGTCCCGGCAACACCGGCACCTCCATCATCATCGGCACTGGCGCTGCCGGCAGCCCTGGAATCACCGGCACCTCCAGCATCACCGGCAGCACCAGCATCACCGGCACTGGCGCTGCCGGCAGCCCTGGAATCACCGGCACCACCAGCGTCACCGGCACTGGCACTGCTGGCAGCCCTGGAATCACCGGCATCACCGGCACCTCCATCATCATCGGCAGCCCCGGCATCACCGGCAACATCAGTACTGGCTCTGCCGGCAGTCCTGGCATCACCGGGCATGTTGTCACTGCCAGCCCGGGCATCGCCGGGAACATCATCAGCCCCGGCATCACCGAAACCAGCGGCACACTGCTGAACCACCTGGTCACCGAGGACCAGTACCCCGTGGAGGTGAAGAGGGGACAGGAGGGTGGGGGGACGGGGATAGTTGATGGGCTGGGTGTGGAGGGGACATGGAGGGGAAGAGAGGGGGGTGAGGGGGCTGCAGAGATGTGTGTCAGGCTGGCGAGAGCGGGTAGGACTGGTGGCACGGGTGACGGATGGGGGGGGGAGACAGGGCTGGGGGAGTAATGGGGCATGGGCTGAGGCAGGGGGACAGAGGGCTGCGAGCAGTGGTGAGGGGAAGAGTAATGGGTTGGTGATGGAGGAGGGTGCAGTCCCCTGTATGGAGTAACGTGGCTTTACTGATGGGCAGGGAGGCGAGCGGAGGGTCAGTGCTATAGGCCAAGGGGGGTAGTGATACCTACCCACTGGGGCAGGATGTTGGGTCACCCCCCCCCTCAACATGTGGTATCTCTCTGCCCCCAGGAGGTGACGTTGCTGAAGACGGGTGGGCCGCTGGGCCTGAGCATTGTGGGGGGCAGTGACCACGCCAGCCATCCCTTTGGCATCTGTCAGCCCGGTTGTCTTCATCTCAAAGGTATCTCTCTCTCTCTCTCTCTCTCTCTCTCTCCCCCTCTCCCCCTCCCCCTCCCCCTCTCCCTCTCTCTCTCTCCCCCCCCAACTGTCACTGTCTCTCCCTCCCCCTTGTCTTCCCCCCTCCCCCCTCCATTTTTCCCGCCCCCACCCTGCATCTAGGGGATTCAATTGTAAGGGGAATAGATAGGCGTTTCTACGGCCGCAAACGAGACTCCAGGATGGTATGTTGCCTCCCTGGTGCAAGGGTCAGGGATGTCACTGAACGGCTGCAGAACATTCTGGAGGGGGAGGGTGAACAGCCAGTTGTCGTGGTGCAGATTGGCACCAACGATATAGGTAAAACACGGGATGAGGTCCTACAAGGAGAATTTAGGGAGCTAGGAGATAAACTTAAAAGTAGGACCTCAAAGGTAATAATCTCTGGATTACTACCAGTGCCACGTGCTCGTCAGAGTAGAAATAGGAGGATATTGCAGATGAATACGTGGCTTGAAAAATGATGCAAGGGGGAGGGATTCAAATTTCTAGGGCATTGGAACCAGTTCTGAGGGAGATGGGACCAGTACAAACAGGACGGTCTGCACCTGGGCTGGAATGGAACATAGAAACATAGAAAATAGGTGCAGGAGTAGGCTATTCGGCCCTTCGAGCCTGCACCGCCATTCAATATGATCATGGCTGATCATCCAACTCAGTATCCTGTACCTGCCTTCTCTCCATACCCCCTGATCCCTTTAGCCACAAGGGCCACATCTAACTCCCTCTTAAATATAGCAATGAACTGGCCTCAACTACGTTCTGTGGCAGAGAATTCCAGAGATTCACCACTATCTGTGTGAAAAATGTTTTTCTCATCTCGGTCCTAAAAGATTTTCCCTTTATCCTTAAACTGTGACCCCTAGTCCTGGACTTCCGCAACATCGCGAACAATCTTCCTGCATCTAGCCTCTCCAACCCCTTAAGAGTTTTGTAAGTTTCTATAAGATCCCCCCTCAATCTTCTAAATTCTAGCGAGTACATGCCGAGTATCCAGTCTTTCTTCATATGAAAGTCCTGACATCCCAGGAATCAGTCTGGTGAACCTTCTCTGTACTCACCCTTGGGGGGAATGTTTGCTAGTGCTGTCGGGGCGGATTTAAACTAATGTGGCAGGGGGATGGGAGCATGAGCAGAGGGGTGTAAAATGAGGGTAGAAGCAATAGGTAGCAAGGTGAAAAGTACAAGTGGAGGCAGACAAATCCAGGGCAAAAATCAAAAAGGGCCACTTTTCAACATAATTGTATCAGGGGTAAGAGTGTAGTAAAAAACAAGCCTGAAGGCTTTGTGTCTCAATGCAAGGAGCATTCGTAATAAGGTGGATGAGTTGAATGTGCAGATAGTTATTAATGAATATGATATAGTTGGGATCACGGAGACATGGCTCCAGGGTGACCAAGGCTGGGAGCTGAACATCCAGGGATATTCAATATTCAGGAGGGATAGACAGAAAGGAAAAGGAGGTGGGGTAGCGTTGCTGGTTAGAGAGCAGATTAACGCAATAGAAAGGAAGGACATTAGCTTGGAGGATGTGGAATCGATATGGGTAGAGCTGCGAAACACTAAGGGGCAGAAAACGCTAGTGGGAGTTGTGTTCAGGCCACCTAACAGTAGTAGTGGAGTTGGGGATGGCATCAAACAGGAATTTGAAATGCGTGCAACAAAGGTAAAAGAGTTATAATGGGTGACTTCAATCTACATATAGATTGGGTGAATCAAATTGGCAGGGGTGCTGAGGAAGAGGATTTCTTGGAATGTATGCGGGATAGTTTTCTAAACCAACATGTAGAGGAACCAACGAGAGAGCAGGCTATTCTTGACAGGGTATTGAGTAATGAGAAGGGTTAGTTAGCAGTCTTGTTGTGCGTGGCCCCTCGGGCAAGAGTGACCATAATATGGTTGAGTTCTTCATTAGGATGGAGAGTGACATTGTTAATTCAGAAACAAGGGTTCTGAACTTAAAGAAAGGTAACTTTGAGGGTATGAGACGTGAATTGGCCAGATAGACTGGCAATTGATTCTTACAGGGTTGACGGTGGATATGCAATGGAAGGCATTTAAAGACTGCATGGATGAACTACAACAATTGTTCATCCCAGTTTGGCAAAAGAATAAATCAGGGAAGGTAGTGCATCCGTGGATAACAAGGGAAATCAGGGATAGAATCAAAGCAAAAGATGAAGCATACAAATTAGCCAGAAAAAGCAGCCTACCAGAGGACTGGGAGAAATTCAGAGTCCAGCAGAGGAGGACAAGGGGCTTAATTAGGAAAGGGAAAGATTATGAAAGAAAACTGGCAGGGAGCATAAAAACTGACTGCAAAAGTTTTTATAGATATGTGAAGAGAAAAAGATTAATTAAAACAAATGTAGGTCCCTTGCAGTCAGGACAAGGACATGGCAGACCAATTGAATAACTAGTTTGGTTCTGACTTCACTGAGGAAGACATAAATAATCTGCCGGAATAGCAGGGGACCGGGGGTCATATGAGATGGAGGAACTGAGTGAAATCCAGGTTAGCCGGGAAGTAGTGTTAATAATAATAACAATGAATTTTATTTACAGGCGCCTTATACCGAGGTCTCAAGGACACCTTACAGAGATTTATAGGAAACATATAATCAGAATAAAAAAATAAGTTAGAAAGACCAATACACAAATCAGGGACAGAATTCCTTCTAAAAACACAAAAAAGAAAATCAGAAGCATAATTGTGTTGGGTAAATTGAATGGATTAAAGGCTGATGAATCCCCAAGGCCCGATAGGCTGCATCCCAGAGTACTTAAGGAAGTAGCCCCAGAAATAGTGGATGCATTAGTGATAATTTTTCAAAACTCTTTAGATTCTGGAGTAGTTCCTGAGGATTGGAGGGTAGCTAATGTAACCCCACTTTTTAAAAAGGGAGGGAGAGAGAAAATGGGGAATTACAGACCAGTTAGTCTAACATCGGTAGTGGGGAAAATGCTAGAGTCAGTTATTAAAGATGGGATAGCAGCACATTTGGAAAGTGGTGAAATCATTGGACAAAGTCAGCATGGATTTACGAAAGGTTAATCATGTCTGACGAATCTTATAGAATTTTTCGAGGATGTAACGTAGAGTGGATAAGGGAGAACCAGTGGATGTATTATATCTGGACTTTCAGAAGGCTTTCAACAAGGTCCCACATAAGAGATTAGTATGCAAACTTAAAGCACACGGTATTGGGGGTTCAATATTGATGTGGATAGAGAACTGGCTGGCAGACAGGAAGCAAAGAGTAGGAGTAAACGGGTCCTTTTCAGAATGGCAGGCAGTGACTAGTGAGGTACCGCAAGGCTCAGTGCTGGGACCCCAGCTATTTACAATATATATTAATGAACTGGATTAGGGAATTGAATGCAACATCTCCAAGTTTGCGGATGACACGAAGCTGGGGGGCAGTGTTAGCTGTGAGGAGGATGCTAGGAGGCTGCAAGGTGACTTGGATAGGTTGGGTGAGTGGGCAAATGCATGGCAGATGCAGTATAATGTGGATAAATGTGAGGTTATCCACTTTGGTGGCTAAAACAGGAAAGTAGATTATTATCTGAATGGTGGCCGATTAGGAAAAGGGGAGATGCAACGAGACCTGGGTGTCATGGTACACCAGTCATTGAAAGTAGGCATGCATGTGCAGCAGGCAGTGAAGAAAGCGAATGGTATGTTAGCATTCATAGCAAAAGGATTTGAGTATAAGAGCAGGGAGATTCTACTGCAGTTGTACAGGGTCTTGGTGAGACCAGACCTGGAGTATTGCGTACAGTTTAGGTCTCCTAATCTGAGGAAAGACATTCTTGCCATAGAGGGAGTACAGAGAAGGTTCACCAGACTGATTCCTGGGATGGCAGGACTTTCATATGAAGAAAGACTGGATAGACTCGGTTTGTACTCGCTAGAATTTAGAAGATTGAGGGGGGATCTTATAGAAACTTACAGTATTATTAAGGGGTTGGACAGGCTAGATGCAGGAAGATTGTTCCCGATGTTGGGGAACTCCAGAACAAGGGGTCACAGTTTAAGAATAAGGGGGAAGTCCTTTAGGACCGAGATGAGAAAAACATTTTTCACACGGAGAGTGGTGAATCTCTGGAATTCTCTGCCACAGAAGGTACTTGAGGCCAGTTCATTGGCTATATTTAAGAGGGAGTTAGATGTGGCCCTTGTTGCTAAAGGGATCAGGGGGTAAGGAGAGAAGGGAGGTACAGGATACTGAGTTGGATGATCACCATGATCATATTGAATGCTCGAAGGGCCAAATGGCACCTATTTTTTATGTTTCTATGTTTCGATCTGCTGGGCCTGCCTCGTTGCGGATCAGGCAGTGGGTTGGGTGGGGCATGGATTGGAGGGTTGACTGGTTCGACCGACCTGCCTGCCCACAGGTGGTGACAGATGGATTAGCTGCCCGGGTGGTGGGACATCACCAGAGGGCCTGGCTCTGTCTCTGACTCTGCGCTCTGTCTCTGACCCCCCCCCTCCCCCCGAAGTGGTGGCTGTGGCGGCTGGGGCAGGGCTGCAAGTGGGTCAGTCCTGGGTTGCTTGGGAACGGGGTACTGACCACTCTCCCCTCTCCCCAAATGTGGTGCAGAGGGTCTTGCAACCCGGCCAGGGCAGCGGGTGGTCCAGGGTACTGACCACTGTCTCTCTCTCTCCCCCTCCACAGGTGGTTGCCGAGGGGCTGGCGGCACGTGCTGGGCTGCGGGTGGGCGATCGTATCCTGGAGGTGAACGGTACGGACCTGCGGCACGCGGCTCACCAGGACGCGGTGACAGCCCTGCTGACCAACCAGCACCACATCCAGCTACTGCTCCGCAGGGACCCCCCGCCTCCCGGCATGCAGGTGGGTGACCCCTCTCTCCCCTGACACCCCCCCCAACCACAACTCCTGACCCAGCACCCTGACCCCCCCCCACCCACCACCATGGCCCCCGACCTGGCACCCTGACGTACCCCCCACCCCACCCACCACCACGACCCCCGACCAGGCACCCTGACCCACCACGACCCCCGACCCGGCACCCTGATCCCCCACCACCACGACACCCAACCCGGTGCTCTGACCCCCCACCACCACGACCCCCAACCCGGTGCTCTGACCCCCCACCACCACGACCCCTCAGCCACGGCCAGGCATGCAGATGGGTGACCACTCCCTCCCCTGACCGCCTCCCCAACCACCACGACCTCCGTCCCAGAACCCGTATCCCCCCGCCCCCACCACCACGCCCCCCTCCAGGGTGACCCTTATACCTACGCCCCCAACCATCACCACCACCCCGATCCAGCACCCCCATCCCACCGTGCATGCAGGAGATTTGCACTACCCCCTGACCCCCTGCGGCCCGGCATGCAAGTGAGTGACCCCCTCCCTAACCGCGATCCACCTCCCCCTGGGACCCCCTGCCCGGCTTGCAGCTGGATATCTGCCACCCCCCTGATCAACAGTGTGGGAGGGGGGATGGCAGCGTGGTGGGGCAGGGGAGGGCTGTCCGTGTGGGAGGAGTTGGGTGGAGGGGGGAGTCGTTCCCGGGACTACAGGAGCTGACTGACCCCTGGTGTGTTTCCCAGGAGATTCGGATCGACAAGTTGCCCGGGGAGAAGCTGGGGATCAGTGTGCGCGGGGGAGCCAAGGGGCACGCGGGCAACCCCTTCGATGCCACCGATGAGGGCATCTTCATCTCCAAGGTGTGTACCCGAGGGGGTGGGTGGTCTGTGGGTCAGGGGGGTCGGGTCTGACTGCTGTGTAAGTGTGTGTACACTGTGTGTGTGTACTCTGACTGTATGTGTGTGTACACTGACTGTGTGTGTACACTGACTGTGTGTGTGTGTGTGTGTACACTGACTGTGTGTGTACACTGATTCTGTGTGTACACAGACTGTGTGTGTGTGTGTACACTGACTGTGTGTACACTGACCTTGTGTGTGTGTACACTGACTGTGTATACTGACTGTGTGTACACTAACCATTGTGTGCGTGTGTGTGTACACTGACCACTGTGTGCATGTGTACACTGACCATTGTGTGTGCGTGTACACTGATTCTGTGTGTACTCTGGTGCTGTGTGTGTACACTGACACTCTTTACTCTGGTGTGTGTGTGTACACTGATTGCGTACCCTGGTGTGTGTGTACACTGACTGCGTACTCTGGTGTGTGTGTGTACACTGATAGCTTACCCTGGTGTTGTATGTGTACACTGACTGCGTACTCTGGTGTGTGTGTGTACACTGATTGCGTACCCTGGTGCTGTGTGTGTACACTGACACTGCGTACCCGGTTGCTGTGTGTGTACACTGACACTGCGTACTCTGGCGTGTGTGTACATTGACACTGCGCACCTTGCTGCTGTGTGTATACACTGACTGCGTACTCCGGTGCTGTGAGTGTACACTGACACTGCGTACCCTGGTGTGTGTGTCTACACTGAAACTGCGTACTCTGGTGTACACTGACTCTGCGTACTCTGGCGTGTGTGTGCACTGACTCTGCGTACTCTGGCGTGTGTGTGCACTGACACTGCGTACCCTGGTGTGTGTGTGTACACTGACACTGCGTACTCTGGTGATGTGAGTGTACACTGACACTGCGTACTCTGGTGATGTGAGTGTACACTGACACTGCGTACCTTGGTGCTGTTCCTCAGGTGAGCTCAGGTGGAGCGGCGGCGAGGGACGGGAGGCTGCAGACGGGGCTGCGTATTCTGGAGGTCAACAACCACAGCCTGCTGGGGACCACCCACGCCGAGGCCGTGCGAATCCTGCGAGCTGTCGGCGACACCCTCACCATCCTGGTGTGTGACGGCTTCCCCCCCAGTGCTCTCTCCACCACTGCCGTCGAGGTAGGGACTCCGGGCAACAGGGTGCAGAGGGAGGGACGACGGGAGGGGGTGACAGACAGAGGGAGATGGGGTCTGTCTGAAATAGCAAGTGTGGACCAGGGGATGGGGGGGTAGGGCCAGGGGGTGGGGGGGGGGTGGTTAGGGCCAGAGGGTGAGAGCGGGTAGTGCCAGGGGGTGAGAGGGGGTAGGGCCAGGGGGTGGGAGGGCGTAGGGCCAGGGGGTGAGAGGGGGTAGGGCCAAGGGGTGAGAGGGGTTAGGGCCGGACGGTGAGGGGCAGATGGAGAGGGGGTGTGTCTGACACAGCCGCTGTGGACCAGTGGAAAGGCGCGGGGTGAGGAGGGGAAGGGGCCAGGGTGGTAGAAGTGCCAGAGAGCGGAGGGAGAGGCTGGGTGAGGGAGCTACGATAGCAAGGTGGGGGTGAGAGAGGAAGAAATAGAGAGGGGATGATGACCTTGTTGGGAGTATGTAGGCTCTCAAATAGTCAACGAGAATTAGAAGACCAAATATGCTGTGAGATTGCAGACAGCTGCAAGACTAATCGGGTTGTGGTAGTTGGGGAGATGAAGTTTCCTAATATAGACCGGCACTGTCGTAGTGACAAAGGCTAAGATGGGGTGGAATTTGTCAAATGTGTTGAGGAACGTTTTGTCAGGCAGTAAGTAGAGGGCCCTACAAGGAAGAGAGCAACACTGGTAGGAAACAGGACGGGGCCAGTAACTGAAGAGTGGGTGAGTGAGCACCTTGGCACCAGCGACCACAGTTCATGCAAATAGTTCACCTGGCTCTAGATCATATTGATCTTTGAGGAGCTCTTGGCTCAGAAGTTAATGGACCTACAGTGTCTCTGGGTATTGTGATGCCAAAGCTATCTCATGTCCTATCCTATCCTATCCTATTTTCTATGTTTCTTTTAAGAGGGAGTTAGATAGAGCTCTAGGGGCTAGTGGAATCAAGGGATATGGGGAGAAGGCAGGCACGGGTTATTGATTTGGGATGATCAGCCATGATCACAATGAATGGCGGTGCTGGCTCGAAGGGCCGAATGGCCTCCTCCTGCACCTATTTTCTATGTTTCTGTCCTCTTCTGGCCCTCATGATGTCTCTCTGAAGTGTACTCCCTACATTCCTTATGGAGATGCAGGATTCACTTAATGCCAGCTGCCTACGCGTGACTAAGCTCCCTGCCCTTTCCTGAGGGAATATTGCAGCTCATCCCTCTCCCAACTCTCCATCCTCCACACGTGTGCCCGTGGTGAATTCCTACAATATTTAAGTGGGATCCTACTCGTCCCCTGGTTCCAGACACATGTTTCCCCTTTCTTTCTCCAGCTTCTACAAGACATTCAGGATTCTCCTCAATCCCATTTGCCAGGGAAATGTGCCCCGTTCCCCCCTCCTGGTTTATTTTATGCATTCTTTCCTACATCCCCGATAAACTTTAAAGGACTCATCTCATCCCAATTGCCTCCACCTGACAGATACTTCCTCCTGTAGATAGACACAAAATGCTGGAATAACTCAACGGGACAGGCAGCATCTCTGGACCACCTGAAAGTTGCCCTTCAAGCCCCACATCGTCCCCACTTGGGAATACGTTACAGTTCTTTCAGCATCGCTGGGACAAAGTCCTGGGATCACATTGTACACTCACACCCCAGCTCACGTCACCTTCTCAAAGGCAACTAGGGACGGGCAGTGAAATGCTGCATAAAACACAGGGTGCTGGAGTAACTCAGCGGGTCGGCAGCATCTCTGGGGAATGATGGAGTAACTAAGCGGGTCAGGCAGCGTCCCAGGGGAATGGTGTAGTTTTGGGTTGACCATTCCTGAAATGGGGGCTCAGCCTGTGAAGCCCACATCTTTCGGAAACAAAGTTAGATCTGTAAGTTGTTCTTATTCCTTTTCAGTCCTCTCCCGGAATCATTGTTAACCCTTTTGCTGCTGGGATGGGTCGAAAGAACAGCATGGAGAGCATCTCGTCCATCGATCGGGATATGAGCCCTGAGGAGGTGGACATCCTGCAGAAGGTAGGAGTACGGTGGCTCCGTTTACAGGTAGGGGTGTAGCTTGATTACAGGTAGCGGTGTGACCTGTTTACAGGTAGAGGTGTGACCTATTTACAGGTAGCGGTGTGACCTGTTTACAGGTAGGGGTGTGACCTGTTTACAGGTAGGGGTGTAGCCCATTTACAGGTAGGCGTGTGATCTGTTTACAGGTGCAGAGAATGTATGTGTAAATTTGCACAATTGGGAAGATGAGCCAGTCTATGAACCAGTATTGTGATGCGTGTTGTTTGGTGGGAACGTGGTGGTGTAGTGGACACATCATCGACGTACAGTGATCAGTGTATACTGCTCGGTGATAGTTATATCACTTTCGTATCTATTCCCTACACTCGCTAACACACTAGAAGCAATTTACAGCGGCCAATTAACCCGCACGTGTTTGAGATGTGGGCTGACACCACTGTGTGTTGCTTCTACATAACTCTGGTTATCTCTTTTCAGGAGATTGAAATGGTTCGCGAGTCATCACTGTGGGAGCAGGAAGAGTTGGAGAATGTGGTGAGAACCTTTACTGTAATGCTCGACTTCATCCTACCGCGATCAGGAGTCCCACCAGTGTGTTCCACCGCTCGCTCAGTGTGGTCATGGCTACCCCATCTCTGTAGCATAGAGTCATAGAGTGATAAAGTGTGGAAACAAGCCCAACTTGCCCACACTGGCCAACAATGTCCCAGCTACATTAGTCCCACATGCCTGCGCTTGGTCCATATCCCTACAAACCTGTCCTATCCATTTACCTGTCTAACTGTGTCTTAAGCAATGGGATAGTCCCAGCCTCAACTATCTCCTCTGACAGCTTGTTCCATACACCCACCATCTTTTGTGTGAAAAAATGCCCCCTCGGATTCCTATTAAATATTACCCCTCGGATTGTCTATTGTCTATTGTTCTCCGCCCATCTCCATGTCACTCAGCAAAGTAGTTCCTCCTCACCTCCTTTGTAAAAGAGCACCCTTAATTCTGAGGCCATGATCCCTGGCGCTAAACTCTCCAACCAGTGGAAACATCCTTTGCACATCCACTCCATCTATGCCTTTCTCTTCATCCTCACATTCCCACATAGTTTCACATCACCAACAAACCTGGAAACATTACGTTTCATCCCCTTGGCCAATCTGTGGATATAGTTTGTGCGTCGCTGTACCCAAGCCCCGATCCGTGGTGATGGGATCGCCCAAACCTGACAGCCTGAGAACCACCTCTTCATTCGCACCGGTTAACTCGCTCCCAATTCCCACATGAGCAAATTATCACAGATTCACTGTCATTTGGACAGATATATGGTTAGCAAGGATTTAAATGGCTGTGGGTCATACCCAATATGCCACATTGTTGAGCATGGAAAATGTGGGCTGAAGGGCCTGTGTCCATCCTGTACAGTGCTGTGACTGGAATACCGAAGTAGACTTCCCCTCAATCCATGGGATCTAACCTTGCTCACCAACCACTTTGGCACATGAAGGAAAGTCGGCTGAAAGTCCATGCATTGAGTTACTGCACAGGATCCATCCTGAGATGGATAAGCCAGCAGTCCGATGGATGTGGTGCATGTCAGCCACTTGATATTTGTCAACATGCATGTCATTCTGATCACCACCAATGCCATTGAGGGGGGACTGGAAGATGGAATAGTACAGCACAGGAATAGGCCCTTCAGTCCACAACTCTGCATCAACCATGATACCCCGCTGAGTTCCTTCAGCACTTTGTGTTAGAACATAGAACAGAGCAGTGAACATGGAAACACAATGCCAAGTTGAACTGATCTCATCTGCCCGTACATGATCCATATCCCTCTATTCCCTGCTCATCCATCTGCCTATCTAAAAGCCTCACTATCTTATCTGTCTCCATCACCACCCCTGGCAGTACGTTCCAGGCCCCACTATGTAAAAAGACTTGACGTACATCTCAAGTAAACTTTCCCCATCTCGCCTTATAGCAATGATGTCTAGTGTCGGGGAAAAGGATCTGTCTGCCGTATCTATGCCTCTCATCATTTTATATACTTCCTATCAAGTCTCCCCTCAACATCCGACGTTCCAGAGAAAACAATCCAAGTCTATCCAACCTCTCCCTATAGCTGAAACCCTCTAATTCAGGCATAATTCTGGTAAACCTCCTCTGCACTCTACAATGCCTCAACATCCTTCCTGTAATGGGTCAAGCAGACCTGCATGCGATACTCCCACAGTGGTCTGACCTAAGTTTTGTAAAGCTGCAGATTCCAGTATTGGGAGTTTCTTGTGTCGCCATGATGCCAATCCTCCTAGCTTTATCCTTGGTCTTTGGCGCCCAGTCTGAAGCAATTGCACCTGTTCCACTCCTGAAGGTTAGAATTACGCATGCCTGTGGAATTCTGCCTCCTTAGAAATCCGGGAATGTGCCCAATGCGAGGGGCAGCCGCCGGAGTTCACGAGGAATGTGGGAGGAATCTCCCAGCTGTTGCATTGAGACCAGGGCAGCAGAGTATGAGCCTCTGAACTGTGACATTGAATCCTCTCAGGCCGACACCTACTCCCGCCTGGGGCCACTCCTTCTCTGGAATCTGACTGAAGAACCCAGCAGCATCGGATATGAGCTGTAGATGGGAGTTGTGGATGGGAGTTGTAGATGGGAGTTGTGGATGGGAGCTGTGGATGGGAGTTGTGGATGGGAGCTGGTAATGGGAGCTGTGGATGGGAGCTGTGGATGGGAGTTGTGGATGAGAGCTGTGGATGGGATTTGTGGATGGGAGCTGTGGATGGGAGTTGTGGATGGAAGCTGGTGATGGGAGTTGTGGATGGGAGTTGTGGATGGGAATTGTGGATGGGAGCTGTGGATGGGAGCTGTGGATGGGAGCTGGTGATGGGAGTTGTGGATGGGAGTTGTGGATGGGAGCTGTGGATGGGAGTTGTGGAACCCAGCAGCATCGGATGGGAGCTGTAGAATTTTCCGCTTGCAGCCCAGCAAACAACTGGCAGTGGGAAGGTTTTGTCCCTGTGACAGAGGGCTGGTGTGTGAGAGTAGCCCCCACTCTGGCCATCGGGGACACTTGGTCTCTTCAAATACATTCTATCATTGACCACCACATGCTGGAGTAACTCAGCATACCGGCTAGGAATATTTTTTCCTTTCCTCAGAACATACTGTATGCTGAGTTACTCCAGCATTTCTTCTCTACTTTTGGTTTCAAACAGTATCTACACTTCCTTCCTACACATAGAATAGTACGACACAGGGACGGGCTCTTCAGCCACAATGTTTGTGCCAAACATGATGCCAAGATAAACTCTCATCTGTCTACATGATCCTTATCCCTCCATCCAGATGCCTATCCAAAAGCTTAACCGCAACTATTGTATCTGCCTCCACCACCACCCCAAGCAATGTGTTCTAGGCCCGCACTGCTATCTGTAAAAACATGCCCCGCACATCTCCTCTAAACTATCCCCCTCTCACTTTACACCTATGTCCTCTAGTGTTGGATATTTTCACTGTCAAAAAAAACATTCTGACTGTCAACTCTATCATTTTTATACTTCTATCAAGTCTGCCCTCAACCTCTGATTGGCAGAAAAAACTGTCCCAAATCTATCCAACCACTTCCTGTAGCTGAAACCCTCCAACCCAGGCAGCTTTCTGGTAAACCTGCTCTGCACTCTATCCAAAACCTCCACATCCTCCTGTAATGGGGTGATCAGAACTGCATACAATACTCCAGATGCAGCCTAAAGGGCCTGTCCCACTGTACGAGCTAATTCAAGAGCTCCCCCGAGTAAAAAAAAAAATCAAACTCGTGGAAGCACGTTGAATGTACGTAGCGGATACGTCGGAGCTCGGGACGTCTCTTAGTGGCTCGTAACGCTAATGGCAGGTACTCAGGAAACGTGGTAAGCTCGGGAAGACTCGTGAAGATTTTTCAACATGTTGAAAAATGTCCACGAGAGCCCCGAGTACTTACGAGCGGCTATTACCGTAATTCTCCGAGTTCGAATAATGAAACATGTTCCCGATGTTGGGGGAGTCCAGAACCAGGGGCCACAGTTTAAGAATAAGGGGTGGGCCATTTAGAGCGGAGATGAGGAAAAACTTTTGCACACAGAGAGTTGTGAATTTGTGGAATTTTCTGCCTCAGAAGGCAGTGGAGGCCGATAAACTGGCTGTGTTCAAGAGAGAGTTAGATAGAGCTCTTAAAGACAGCGGTGTCAAGGGGCACGAGGAGAAGTGAGAGAGGTGGGAGGAGTCAAAGGAGAAGTTGTTGAGCGTCAGGACCAGCTCTGCTAGGCGGAGGAGATTATTGGTAGACGGAAATTGGCTGGCTCTGCGGTCGACGAAGAAACGGAGGGTTTTAAGACCCTCCTGGTGGGGGATGGTGTAGAGTGACTGGACATCCATAGTAAAGATGAGGGAGTGGGGGCCTGGAAAATGGAAGTCATGGAGGTAACGAAGAGCATGTGAGGTGTCTTGGACATTGGTCTGAAGAAGGGTCTTGGCCCGAAACGTCGCCCATTCCTTCTCTCCAGAGATGCTGCGTCACCCGCTGAGTTACTCCAGTATTTTGTGTCTACCTTCGGTATGGGAAGGCAGGAACAGGGTACTTTTTGTGATTGATCAGCCATGATCACATTGAATGGCTCAAAAGGCCGAATGGTCTACTCCTGCACCTGTTATCTATATGACCGCCACTAAGTCTGCGTCTGTCCTTCTCTGATAGGAGAGGATGCGTCGGGAGCAAGAGGAGGCCACACGGCGGCTGGAGGAGGAGGAGGCAGAGGTGAGGAGAATGGTCCAGTGAGCAAGAGGGATTGAGAACCAGACTGGCTTAGAGGGGAGCGAGGACTTACCATGAGAGTGAGGGGGAAGAAGTGCTGCAGGAACTCGGAGTCAGGCAGCATCTGCGGACGCAATGGACATTTCCGGTTGGGACCCTTCCTCAGGCTGATGGAGTTCTGGGGGAAATGTGGAAAATAGTGGTTGGGGCGGGACAAAGCTGGAAGTCATCATGCAGCTCTTTTCGAATTTGGTTAGGCCATATTTGGTGTATTGAGTGCAGTTCTTGTCACCACATTACAGGAAAGATGTGGAGGCTTTGGAGAGGGTGCAGAGGAGGTTTGCCAGAATGATGCCTGGATTAGAGGGTTTTAGCCACTGGGAGAAATTGCACACACGGATTGTTTTTTCTCTGGAATGTCCGAGGATTACGGGAGACTTGACAAAAGTATATAAAATTACTTTGTCGGAAGAAGCTGCAGATGATGGTTTATACCGAAGATAGACATAAAATGCTGGAGTAACACAGCGGGTCAGGCAGCATCTCTGGAGAAAAAGAATAGGTGATGTTTCGGGTCGGAACCTTTTTTCAGTGAAAGAAAAGGTGGGAGGAATAGCCTGGAGGCAAGAAAAGGCCAGAACAAATCAGGGCCGGTAACAGATGACCTCAGGAAGGGTGGAGCCCAGAATGGCCCAATGTTGGCTGTGGAAGGTGTGATAACAAGAGGGATACAAGGATGTGACAGAGCAACTGGTAGGATGATTGGGGCAGAGGGGGAGACTTCAGCTGCTACTTGAAATTAGGGAAATCAGCGTTAGATAGGGTAGACAGTCAGAACCTTTTTTCTTAAGCTGGAATTGGCCATCACTAGATGGCATTTTTAAGGTGAGGGGCGATGCGTAGGGCAAATGTTTTTACACAGGGTGGTGGGGGCCTGGAGGTAGAGGTGATAGTGGAGGTAGATATGACAGTGGCATTTAAGAGTCTGCTAGATAGGTGCATGGAAGTGCAGGGAATAGATGTGGATCATATACAGGTAGATCAGTTCAGTTTAACTTAGCGACATGTTTGGCACAAACATTGTGGGCCGAAGGGCCCGTTCCTGTGCTGTACTGGTCTGTGTCTATGTTCTAGGTGATACAGTGCATTCAGAAAATATTCAGACCCCTTCACTTTTTCCACATTTTGTTACGTTACAGCCTTATTCTAAAATGGATTAAATAATTTTTTTTTATCATCAATCTACACACAATACCTCATAATAAAAAAGCGAAAACAGGCGTTTAGAAATTTTTGCAAAGTAATTAAAAAGAAATAACTGAAATATCACATTTACATAAGTATCCAGACCCTTTACTCAATACTTTGTTGAGGCACCTTTGGCAGCGATTACAGCCTCAAGTCTTCTTTGGTATGACGCTACAAGCTTGGCACACCTGTATTTGGGGAATTTCTCCCATTCTTCTCTGCAGTTCCTCTCAAGCTCTGAGGTTGGATGGGGAGCGTCGATGCACAGCTATTTTCAGGTCCAGAGATATTCGATCGTGTTCAAGTCTGGGTTCTGGCTGGGCCACTCAAGGACATTCACAGACTTGTCACGAAGCCACTCCTGCAATGTCTTGGCTGTGTGCTTAGGGTCGTTGTCCTGTTGGAAGGTGAACCTCCGTCCCAGTCTGAGGTCCCGAACGGTCTGGAGCAGGTTTTCATCAAGGATCTCTCTGTACTTTGCTCCGTTCATCTTTCCCTCCATCCTGACTAGTCTCCCAGTTCCTGCCTCTGAAAATATCCCTACAGCATGATGCTGCCACCACCATGCTTCACTGTAGGTATGGTTTTGGCCAAGTGATGTGCCGTGTCTGGTTTCCTCAAGACGTGACGCTTGGCATTCAGGCCAAAGAGTTTAATCTTGGTTTCATCAGACCAGAGAATCCCCTTTAGGTGCCTTTTGGCAAACTCCAAGCGGGCTGTCATGTGCCTTTCACTGAGGAGTGGTTTCCGTCTGGCCACTCTACCATAAAGGCCTGATTGGTGGAGCACTGCAGATATAGTTATCCTTCTGGAAGTTTCTCCCATCTCCACAGAGGAACTCTGGAGCTCTGTCAGAGTGACCATCGGGTTCTTGGTCACCTCCCTGACCAAGGCCCTTCTCCCCCAATTTCTCAGTTTGGCCGGGCAGCCAGCTCTATGAAGAGTCCTGGTGGTTCAAAAGTTCTTCCATTTAAGAATGACGGAGGCCACTGTGCTCTTCGGGACCTGCAATGCTGCAGAAATTGTTTTATACCCTTCCCTAGATCTGTGTCTCGACACAATCCTGTCTCGGAGGTCTACGGACAATTTTGAGTGTCATAGCAAAGGGTCTGAATACTTAATGTAAATGTGATATTTCAGATATTTCTTTTAAATTACTTTGCAAAAATTTCTAAACACCTGTTTTCGCTTCTTCATTCTGGGGTTTTGTGTGTAGATTGATTTTTTTATTTTTTTTATTTTTTTAATATTTTATTTATTAGAAGTAAGTACATTACATTTTGATGGTACCTTTTTACAGGTTCCCCAAGTTATTATAACATTCTTTGTACAACTTCCCTTTTTTTTTTTTTAGAAAGAAATGAGAAAGAAAGAAGTAGTAAAGAGTAAAGGAAAGTCTAGTGAATGTGAAGTAAAGAAAAGAAATAAGTAAGAAAGTGAAGCAGAAAGGAGATTCTCCCTCGCCACAAGTCAATGCTTTTTGATATTCTTGATAATTTTTCGCCCAAACCTAGAATTTTTAATTTTACGATACTGTTGCACCACATGAATCCAAAAAGTCAATAAATGGAGATCAACCCGTTAAGAATTGGTCTTGTTTGTCTATTAGGAGGAGTCTCATTTCTTCCAAGTGGGCAGTTTCCAACATATTACCAATCCACATTTTGAGTGTTGGTATAGTAGCATTTTTCCAAAATTTAAGTATGAGTTTTTTTGCTGTTATTAAGCCATAATTAGAAAAATGAAATTTGGGATATATTTAATTTGTTCCCATCTCCTATTACTCCAAAGATAATCATTTCAATGCTAGGTTCCATTTTTATCTTAAATAAACTAGTGAATATATCAAATATATCACACCAAAATCCATGAAGTTTTGTGCAAGAAACGAATGAGTGTGTGATATTGGTTTTGAGAAAGACATTTATCACAGATGGGAGAAATGATATGTAGATTGAAAATAAAAAAAATTTTTAATCCATTTTAAAATTGCTGTAACATAACAAAATGTGGAAAAGTGAAGGGGTCTGAATACTTTCTGAATGCACTGTAGGTGGACAAAGGTGAGGGAAGTGATTGGCTGATGGGTGGAGTAAGTGACAATGATTGGAGGTGAAAAGGAGACCAAAGGGTGCCAGATAAAGAGAGAAGAGGAGGAGTGGAATGTGAAGCTGGGGGTGAGGGATGTGGTGGAAGGGGAGAGGGATGGGGGAATACAAGAGTAATGTGTGACTCTGGGATGAGCGTATGGAGGAGGGAAAAGGAGCAGGGTGGTGGATCAGATGGGTGAACACCAGGGTGGGGAGGGGCAAGGGATAGGGGGTGAAGCTGATTGTATGCGGAGTCCATTGGTGTGGGTTCTCCCTGCCGCAAGCAGAGACCCTCCTGTGTTCATCTTCCTCCACCTTCACCCTGTCTTTGTTACAGAATCGCACCACCGAACCCCTCAAACTGGACTACAGAACCCTGGCAGCCTTGCCCAGCACTGGTATACAGAGGGTTAGCCGGGTAAGGCAGTGTGTGTATGCACGAACGCGTACGTTTTGGGCATGTGTATGTGAGCATGTTCATGGGTGCGTGTCTGTTTGGGCACGTTCATGGGTGTGTGTGTATGGGTATGTTCATGTGTGTATGAGTTCCAGTGTTTGGGCATGTTCATGTGTGGGTATGTTCATGCATGTATGATCTGTGTGTGTGTGTGGGCATGTTCATGGGTGTGTGTGTGTGGGTGTGTGCGTGAGACCCGTACTGATGTTGCTTCCCAAATAGCGACGCTCACACATGTCAGAGTTGGATTCCTGTCACTGGTCCGTGGCCCATTTCCCTGGTTCATACATACCCTGTCCTGGTGGAATCTCTGATAACAACATTCTCATCCAGATCAGTGTCTCCACAGTTACGTGGAGAGACTGGATGGGCTGGGTTTGTTTACCAGGAGTGGAGGAGGCTGAGAGATGATTGGTGAGAGTGGTTAAAATGATGAGTGCGGTAGAGAGGGCAGACAATTCAAATCTTGTTTCTAGGGTGGGACTGTTAGACGAGAGCGTGTGTTTCAGGTGAGAGGTGGGAATGCTAGACAGGGAATGTTTTCACACCGATGGTGCTTGAAGTCTGAGGGGATACACAGGAAAATGGGAACTGTTCTGGCAGGCATGAAGATAGTAGGACTCTATCACGTCCATGTGGGATCCAACTGTGGTTCTTAGTTTAGTTTAGCGATACAGTGTGGAAACAGGCCCTTCGGCCCACCGAGTCCGTGCCAACCAGCGATCACCCGTACACTACTTCTATCCACAACACACTAGGTACAATTTACAGAAGCTAATTAACCTGCACATCTTTGGAATGTGGGAGGAAACTGAAGCACCTGGAGAAAACCCACGCAGTCACAGGGAGAATGTACAAACTCCATACAGACAGCACCCATAGCCAGGATGGAACCCGGGTCTCTGGCTGTGAGGCAGCAACTCTACCGCTGCGCCACCGTGCTGCCCTGGACATGAAAATAGTGGGCCGAAAGGCCTGCTCTGTGCTGAAGGACTAACGTCGTGTATACGGTACATATGGTACCGTCACTGTTCATGGTGGGAGCCTCCGTGACTCCCAAAGATGGGTCAAGAGAGGGAGTGGGGGTGTTTGGGACAAGGAGGTTGGAGCAGGCTGGATGGGGTTACAGAGAAACAACATATTCCTCACTCTACTCAGTGGCACAGTCACACAACATGCAAACAGGCCCTTCAGCCCAAGGCGTCCATGCCGACCCAGAACCGCAGATTGCGCCCATGTTCCTGGAGGTTTGAGGTGGGAGACGGACTGCATTTTAGAGCCAGCTGTCAAACACTGGGGAATGCCGAGCTGGACAACAGCCGGACTGTGCGCTGTGGAATGCAGTCGTCACCTGGGGCCCCAGCGAGCTGTGGGTTGCATGGTCAGCCCTGCACCTGCTGCCTGTGGGTGCAGGGCAGCAGCTCTGTACTCACACACACAGCCGCTGTGTGGACAGACCTCTCCCCGCACAGCCCGTGACAGGGGACAGACCTCTCTCCCCACACGGCCAGTGACAGAGGGGACAGACCTCTCCCAACACGTCCCAGGACGCAGGGGACAGACCTCTCCCCACACTGCCCAGGCACCCCCAGGCTCAGCACTGGGAGCCAGGCCCACTGCGAGGTAGGGACACCGGGGATGGGGGGAAAGGAGGGTGTGGGGTTGGAGTGAAGGGTGAGGGGTGCGGTGTGGTTATCGGGGTGAGGGGTGGTTATGGGGGCGGGGTGTGGTTAGGGGTGGTGAGGTGTGGTTAGGGGGGTGGGTGAGTAGGTGGGGTGGGGTGTGGTGAGGCGGGTGGTGTGTGGTTATGGAGGTGAGGGGTAGTTAGGGGGGTTGGGGGTGAGGTGTGGTTAGGCGGGTGAGTGAAGGGTGGGGTGTGGTTAGGGGGGTGGGTGAGTAAGTGGGGGGGTGGGGTGAGCTGTTGGGTGTGGTTAGGCGGTGGGGTGTGGTTATGGGGGTGGTGTGTGGTTATGGGGGTGGGGTGTGGTTATGGGGGTGAGGTGGTTAGGGGGGGTGGGGTGTGGTTATGGGGGTGGGGTGTGGTTATGGGGGTGGTGTGGTTATGGGGGCTGAGGTGGTTGGGGGGGTGTGGTGTAGTTAGGAGGGTGCGGGGTGTCAGGGTAACAGCTGATATGGGCGGATGGTGTGGGGGAGGTGGAGCTGATGATGGCGGGGGGTTTTGGTGGGAGTGTTGAGAAGAGGGGTGTGCGCTTGTTACAGGCTCTGTGCTGTGTGACATCCCAGTGCACACAAGGTCATACCTTGCTGTTGTGTAGTGAAATCACCGCGTGTACTCTGCACACGTTCAGCGTGGCTGTGTGAGTGGCCAGAGGAGTGCCATGTATTGGTGGGGGTGGGGGCTGGGGGGGGGGGGTTGGGCAGGGCCGTCTGGGTCAGAGCTGCTGGAGTGTGGAGTGGGCAGGGTCGCCGGGGTCAGGGCTGCAGGTGGGGGGTGGGCAGGGTCGCTAGGGGAGGGGTCAGGGTGTTTAGACCCAGGGGGTGGGGAGTGTGTCTGAACGCTCACTGTCCATCTCTGACCTCAGCTGAGTGCAGGAGCGGCTACGATGGATGCCCAGTGTGGACCCACTCCCCACCCGTCATGGGGACGCGCCTCAGATTGGGGGTCTGGCACCAAGATCCCCCCGGACTGTGATGTAGACTGTGGGGCTGGTGTCGGCGCGCAGCCTGTCACCCCCGGCAGAGGGAAACCAACCGTGGGTAGTGGGCAGAGAGCGCCCAGCCACCCCAGCCCAGCACCACACAAGGACAGTGGGCAGAGAACGCCCACCCTCACCAGCCCAGCACCACACAAGGACAGTGGGCGGAGAACGCCAACCCTCACCAGGAGCCCTGCACTGCTGGACCAGGAGGAAGAGGTGCTGATCGAACTACAGCCCATCCCCTTCCACCAGAACCCCTTCGTGCTGGGCAACGCGAGGTGGAGGGGGAGCCCGGTGGTCAGAGACCAGGCAAGCACCCATCCCGCACACATGGACCAGGGAACCCTGGCATGGCCTGTCCTGGCCTGGTTCGATCCTGTGGGCATGCTCATGTACACGTGTGTGCTCCAGCATGTGTGTGCACGTCTGTCCCAGGTTAAGGTTTATTATGGTCACATGGACCAAGGTGCAGTAAATGTTTTGCATGCTATCCAATCAGATCAGCTAACACTATAAATCACGGCAAGTTCATGTTCTATAGATGCAGCATAGGGAAAGGTGCAAAGTGTAGAATATCGTTGTCAGCCTCTGTCAATGTCCGTGTGTGGCCCAGCCCATCCTGGCTGGACCCTGGGCACAGAGAAGCACATGATCGTGTACGCGTCTGGACATCTGCCAGTCATTGTGCATGTGTATGTCCGTGTTTGTGTATGATCATGCATGTGTGTTCATGCTGTGGTGTGATTGTGTGTGTGATGGTGAGTGTGTGTCTGACCGTGCAGTCGTGTACACTGACGCATGCTCTGGCTTGTCTGCATGGGAGGGTGAGGGGGTGCGGAAGGGGACGGGGGGTGGGGGAGGGTGAGGGTGAAGGGGTTCCGGGGCTGTGGGAGGGGCTGGGGGGCGGGGAGGGTTGCATGGGAGGGTGAGGTGCAGGGGCTGTGGCAGAGTGTGGGGGAGGGTCCGTGGCTGGGATTGTAGGGGGCTGGGGGGGGGGAGGGGTGGGGAGGGGAGGCGGGATGGAGGGTCCGTGGCTGGGGGGAGGGGTGGGGAGGGGAGGCGGGATGGAGTGGCCGTAGCTGGGTGTGTAGGGGTCGGAGCGGGGGGTGAGGGAGGGGACGGAGGGTATAGGGGGCATTCCCGGCCTCAGTGGGGAGCCAACAGGTGGACTTGTGTTGTTCTGTTTCCCAGACACCCAGCTCCAGCAACAGTCCGGTTTGTGGAAGCAGTGTCCCGCGGGATTTCACCAGCTCACCCACCTTCCAGCTGGTAGGTTCACTCACCGCGCTACCGTGGGGGTACAGTGGGATAGTGGGTGTACATGTATTGTGGGTGTACACGTACTGTGGTACATGTACTGTGGGTGTACACCTACTGTTTTTTTTTAATACAAATACTTTTATTCAGAAAACAAAACCAAACATACAAAAAAGTAACATGATCAAACCTGCCTTTGTGGCAGTTTACAAAACAACCGTCATCAATTTTAAAATAACGTCATCCTCATCAGTTATACACTCGACCTCCCGCGGCGACCAGCGTTCACGGAAGGCCTCCAGAGTCCCCGTGGATACCGTGTGTTCCCTCACCAGGGACACGCGGGCACGGACGTAGGCCCGTAAAAGGGGCAGGCAGCCAATCCCGGTGCGGCCATCGACTACCCGCTGCCTGGACCCGCGAATGCCCATCTTGGCCAGGCCCAGGAGCAGACCGACAGGGAGAATCCCCTCCTCCTCCCTCCCGGCCCTCCCCCCTCTGTAGTACACGTACTGTGGGAGTGCTCAAGGCTACACCCTCATACCACAGCAGGGACACATGGCGCGCTGGCAGCATGTGGCAGCTCATCGCATCACCACCAACCTCAGTCTTGTCTCTCTCTCCCCCCAGGATCTCCCAGTACACAGAAACATCAGAGCCAAGTCTGCCACTGAGGTGAGTCCCTGTGTGGCAAGTTAGTCTGTCTCAGACACACTCTGCTGAGCAGTGGGGCCATGCGTTGTGCTTTAGAAGGCAGCGTTAGTTAGCCTGGTGTGGCAGGTTAGTCTCAGACACACTGTGCTGGGCAGTGGGGCTGTGGGGGTTGTGCTTTAGAAGGCAGCGTTAGTTAGCCTGGTGTGGCTGGTTAGTCTCAGACACACTGTGCTGGGCAGTGGGGCTATGGGGTTGTGCTTTATAAGGCAGCGTTAGTTGTGGCAGGTGCACCAGGGTGAGTGAAGCTCAGAATCATCAGTACACATGGGGGGAGGGACAGGCTGGAACTTAGGACACTGAGGAGTGACCTTACAGAGGTGTATCACAGAGGCCTGTTTGCACAGTACAACTCTGTCTTTAGAGAGAAGAACACAGTTATATTGCACAAACAGGCCCTTCAGCCCAACAGTCCATGCTGGTCTATCTGCTCGCGTCACATCTGCCTCCCTTTGGGACAAACACTCTCTCAGCCGTTCCTATGCGGGTGCCCTTGTTCCGAGGGGCGAGGAGTAGAGGAAAGCTGGGTCAGTGCGTGTGAAAGGGCGGTGGGACCGCGTGTGTAGGACGCGCGTGTGTGGGATCGTGTATGGGACCGTGTATGTCCGAGCCTGTCAGTATGTCAGAATGTGTCTGACCATGTACTTGGTGCCGTGCGTATCCGTGGTGCTATGCGTGTCTGACCATGTACGTGGTGGCATGTGTGTCCATACGTGTCTGCCCGTGTATGTGTGGCCAGTCGTGTCCGTGCGTGTCTGCCCATGTACGTGTGTCCGTGCGTGTCTGCCCGTGTACGTGCGTGCGTGTCTGCCCGTGTACGTGTGTCCGTGAGTGTCTGCCCATGTACGTGTGTCCGTGCGTGTCTGCCCGTGTACGTCTCTGTGCGTGTCTGCCCGTGTACATGTAGCCGTGCGTGTCTGACCGTGTACGTGTGTCCGTGCGTGTCTGACCGTGTACGTGTAGCCGTGCGTGTCTGAATGTGTACATATGGCTGTGCGTGTCTGCCCGTGTACGTGTGTCCGTGCGTGTCTGCCCGTGTACGTGTAGCCGTGCGTGTCTGACCGTGTACACGTGTGTCCGTGCGTGTCTGCCCGTGTACGTGTAGCCGTGCATGTCTGACCATGTACACGTGTGTCCGTGCGTGTCTGACCGTGTACGTGCAGCCGTGCGTGTCTGCCCGTGTACGTGTCCGTGCGTGTCTGCCCGTGTACATGTAGCCGTGCGTGTCTGCCCATGTACGTGTCCGTGCGTGTCTGCCCATGTACGTGTGTCCGTGCGTGTCTGCCCGTGTTCGTGTGTCCGTACGTGTCTGCCCGTGTACGTGTGTCCGTGCGTGTCTGCCCGTGTACGTGTAGCCGTGCGTGTCTGACCGTGTACACGTGTGTCCGTGCGTGTCTGACCGTGTACATGCAGCCGTGCGTGTCTGCACGTGTCCGTGCATGTCTGACCGTGTACGTGTGTCCGTGCGTGTCTGACCGTGTACGTGTAGCTGTGCGTGTCTGAATGTGTACATGCGTCTGACCGTGCACACGTGTACTCGCTCATGTCAGCCGCTTCCCACAAATCCGTAAATTCCGACTGCCACCGGGAGCAGGACATGGCCTCACTGGCTGCACTGGGTGACACTGCATGGCATTCACTGCCCGGTCCGTGTCTTTCAATGTAGGCCGGACAGTGAGGGGACCAGCTCAAGAGCAAAGATCATAGAGAGTAGCGGGTCAGCAGGCGATGGATAACAGGACAGCGGGCAGTGGAGATTACTCCTGTGTCAGCGCGAATAACCTCAATTGATCCCTTGATCACACTGACACAGGAGTAAGCTCCACCGCCCGCTGTCCTGTTATCCATCGCCCGCTGACCCGCTCTTGAGCTGGTCTGGTCTACATTGAGAGACCGGGCTGTGAATGCCATGCAGTGTCACCCAGCGCAGCAAGTGAGGCCATGTCCTGCTCCCGGCGGCAGTCGGAATTTGAGGATTTGCGGGAAACGGCTGTCATGAGCGAGGCCGGCGAGCGGCAGGAGCGAGGTGTTCAGATGGAGAGCACTGCCAGAGGTGAGCGGGCCGGCAGAAGGCGCTGAGGTGGTGGCTGGTTCCGCTGTCCGGTCCCGGCGTCCGCTTGCAGCCACCCGAGCTACTTCGCTCCCCGGCCACAATGCGGTGGCTCCGCGCACGGAGCGCCGCGGCAGCGGTGAGTGAGTGAGTTGCTGGCATGATCCCCGACCCCCTCCTTCTCAAAGCTTCTGCCCACCCCGCAACTTTACCCCTGGCCAGATCCCCACACGCTGTGAAAGGAACTCTTTCCCCCCCCTCCCCAGCGGCGCTGTCCTTTTACAGTCGCTTCCCACTTTACAGACACTTCACATCAGCTGTCAGCAATGAGGGATAGACATAGATACATAGATACATAGAAAATAGGTGCAGGAGTAGGCCATTCGGCCCTTCGAGCCTGCACCGCCATTCAATATGATCATGGCTGATCATCCAACTCAGTATCCCGTACCTGCCTTCTCTCCATACCCCCTGATCCCTTTAGCCACAAGGGCCACATCTAACTCCCTCTTAAATATAGCCAATGAACTGGCCTCAACTACCCTCTGTGGCAGAGAGTTCCAGAGATTCACCACTCTCTGTGTGAAAACGTTTTTCCTCATCTCAGTCTTAAAGGATTTCCCCCTTATCCTTAAGCTGTGACCCCTTGTCCTGGACTTCCCCAACATCGGGAACAATCTTCCTGCATCTAGCCTGTCCAACCCCATAAGAATTTTGTACATTTCTATAAGATCCCCTCTCAATCTCCTAAATTCTAGCGAGTATAAGCCAAGTCTATCCAGTCTTTCTTCATATGAAAGTCCTGACATCCCAGGAATCAGTCTGGTGAACCTTCTCTGCACTCCCTCTATGGCTATAATGTCCTTCCTCAGATTTGGAGACCAAAACTGTACGCAATACTCCAGGTGTGGTCTCACCAAGACCCTGTACAACTGCAGTAGAACCTCCCTGCTCCTATACTCAAATCCTCTTGCTATGAAGGCCAACATACCAATCGCTTTCTTCACTGCCTGCTGCACCTGCATGCCTACTTTCAATGACTGGTGTACCATGACACCTAGGTCTCGCTGCACCTCCCCATTTCCTAATCGGCCACCATTTAGATAATAGTCTGCCTTCCCGTTTTTGCCACCAAGTGGATAACCTCACATTTATCCACATTATACTGCATCTGCCAAACATTTGCCCACTCACCCAGCCTATCCAAGTCACCTTGCAGTCTCCTAGCATCCTCCTCACAGCTAACACTGCCCCCCAGCTTAGTGTCATCCGCAAACTTGGAGATGTTGCTTTCAATTCCCTCGTCCAGATCATTAATATAAATTGTAAATAGCTGGGGTCCCAGCACTGAGCCTTGCGGTACCCCACTAGTCACTGCCTGCCATTGTGAAAAGGACCCGTTTACTCCTACTCTTTGCTTCCTGTTTGCCAGCCAGTTCTCTATCCACATCAATACTGAACCCCCAATACCGTGTGATTTAAGTTTGTATCCTAATCTCTTATGTGGTACCTTGTCGAAAGCCTTCTGAAAGTCCAGATACAACACATCCACTGGTTCTCCCCTATCCACTCTACCAGTTACATCCTCGAAAAATTCTATAAGATTCGTCAGACACGATTTACCTTTCGTAAATCAATGCTGACTTTGTCCAATGATTTCACCACTTTCCAAATGTGCTGCTATCCCATCTGTAATAACTGACTCTAGCAGTTTCCCACTACCGATGTTAGACTAACTGGTCTGTAATTCCCCGTTTTCTCTCTCCCTCCCTTCTTAAAGAGTGGGGTTACGTTTGCTACCCTCCAATCCTCAGGAACTACTCCAGAATCTAAAGAATTTTGAAAAATTATCACTAATACATCCACTATTTCTGGAGCTACTTCCTTAAGTACTCTGGGATGCAGCCTATCTGGCCCTGGTGATTTATCGGCCTTTAATCCATTCAATTTACCCAACACCACTTCCCGACTAACCTGGATTTCACTCAGACTTGGCTGTTGCTGTACTGAGTGTAGCCAAATTTATCTTTCTTGGCTAACAACCTAGCAACCCAACCTTCGGCCTCCAAGATACAGGTAAATTTTAGTGCCTTATTTTTGGGGTTAAAAAATTGCGTCTTTATTGCCGTGAAATACGGTATTTAAAAACATATGGCTCAAAGAAATTTACTTCCAATATTATTGTACACAAACTCCATTCTTCTCTCTTTGTTTCTTAAGATACTCTTAAGATAATAACAATCCATGTTTGAAAAAACCACCAAGAAACTTGCGCTGCGCATGCGCAGTAGGCTGCTGCGCATGCACAGTACGCAGTCCACAGTGCAAAGGGCAGAATTTCAGCTGCCTTCAGCTCCCCTTGTCATTGACGGTTTGAACCAGCGTCGACGGCACGTGAGCTGCACACACTTTTGTGTATTACATGCAGTGCGGATGAAAGGCACGGAGAATTATGCTTACCTAAGAGATCGATCTCTTAGGTAGGAATAATTATCCCATGCCTTTACTATTTATATTTAATAATTACCATTTTATAATTTTAGTCAGGGTAGGCACTGTCTACCCTGATGGCACGTGCCTGGTGTACGTGTGACCGTGCGTGTCTGAATGTGTACGTGAGTCCGTGCGTGTCTGACCGTGTCCGTGCGTGTCTGACCGTGTACGTGCTGCGTCTCTGACCCTCCCCGGTCTCTCTGGCAGCCCTGTTCCCCTGGAGGCCCAACAGTCCGGAGCAGCAGTCGTTCCGCGAGCGGCAGCAATACTTTGAGATGGAGGTGAGGCCACTGGCCACCGACAGGCCCAAGCGAGTCTCCCTCGTCGCCGAGGACGACTTGAGGAAGATGAGGGAGGAGGAGGGTGAGTCTGGACCCCCACTCTACCCACAAACTGTCCCGTCTTCATACCCCTCCCCTCACACACACCCTCCTCTCCCCTTGCCTCATCCCCTCCCCCAATTCTCCCCTCTCCCTCTCCCCACTCTCCCCTCCCCCACTTCCCACTCTCCCCCACCCCACTCTCCCTCCCCTCCACCACTCCCCACTCTCCCCTCCCACACTATCGCCTCCCCTCCCCCACTCTCCCCTCCCCTCCCCCACTCTCCTCTCCCCCACTCTCCCCTCCCCCAACTCCCCACTCGCCTACTCTCTCCCCTCCCCCACTCCCGCTGGGTACTGAGCCCGTGTCACGGACCCTGAAGCCCCTGTGGGTGGGGGGGGCCTTGCCTACGGGTGTGCGTGGGTACTGAGTGTGTGTCCCATGTCACGGACAGAGTGGAAGATGAGGCATGGTGCGCCGGGGGTGGTGCTGCAGGAGGAGGAGGATGAGGAGGAGGAGGAGAGGAGGGCGGCCGAGCTGAGTGTTCAGGGCACGGTGGTGATCGAAGGCGTCGAGTACAAGATCGAGCGTGTGGACCACAGCTTCCGGGATTCCCCGCCCACCGGGTACGTGTGTTCCTGTACACCCGTGTATGTCGCGTGTTCTGTCACATGCCGCGTGACCCATGACACCACGTGTGTCCCCCCAACTCCACGTGTGTGTCCCGCCACTCCACGTGCTCCCCCCACTCCACGTGTGTGTCCCCCCACTCCACGTGTGTGTCCCCCCACTTCACGTTGTCCCCCCCACTTCACGTGTGTGCCCCCATTCCATGTGTGTGCTCCCCATTCCACGTGTGTCCCCCCCACTCCACGTGTGTGTCCCCCCCACTCCACGTGTGTGTCCCCCCACTTCACGTGTGTGTCCCCCCACTTCACGTGTGTGCCCCCATTCCATGTGTGTGCCCCCCATTCCACGTGTGTCCCCTCCACTCCACGTGTGTGTCCCCCCCACTTCACGTGTATGTCCCCCCACGCCACGTGTGTGTCCCCCACTGCACGTGTATCCCCCCACTCCACGTGTGTGTGCCCCCACTTCAGTGTGTCCCCCCCACTCCACGTGCGTGTCTCCTCCACACGCGTCTGTGTCCCCCCACTCAACGTGTGCCCCCCCGGTCCACGTGTGTCCCTCACTCCACGTGTGCCCCCCCACGCCACGTGTGTCCCCCTCTCCATGTGTGTCCCCCCCACGCCACGTGTGTGTCCCCCTCTCCATGTGTGACCCCCCCACTCCACATGTGTCCCCCCTTCTCCATGTGTCCCCGCTGCTCCACGTGTCCTGTGTGCCCGATGCTGAGCCTGTATTTGACTGACAGGACAGTGGAGGCAGATTCACTCTGGGTCTAATGCATGTGCTGTTTCCCCTCCCACTGCAATGTGCACACATCTACCTTCACCTCCCCCCAGTCACCCTGCCCTGCACTCTCATCTACCATCCCCGAGTCGCCCATTTTACCTTTTCCCTCCCTTTCCCCTCCCCTCCACTCACGTCCCTCCCTCCAGCTTTACATTTCTCTCCTCCTCATCACTCCTTATCTCACCCTTTTGTCTCCATTTCACCTCCAGCCGTTGTCATTTATTCCACCCATCTGCCGATCCCCCACCTCACTGTATCCACCTGTCACTTGCCGTGTTTTGTCCTGCCCCCACCTCTCTTTCTCCGCCCGCCTGTATCAATGTGAAGAAACATCGTCAGTCAATTCCCACCACAGATGCTGCCTGACCTGCTGTGTTCCCCTACTTTGTTCCTTGCACCACATTTGCTGCAGTTTTCTGTCTCTCTCTCTCCCCCTTCGGGACACTCACCCCCTCCCCACCTTCTGTTCACCGCCCACCGTGACCCCATCCCCAGCTGTGGGGAGGGAGGGGGGGGGCAGCCGTTTGGCTCTGCTGACTCAGCTTCCTCCCACCATACAGGGGCTGCCGCCCTGAACGAGCCGGGAGCGGGGACGGGACGGTCAGTGAGGAGCGGCCAAACTCAGGCACAGGGTGAGTGCACAGGTCATGCACGGCTCGTGCTCCCCACAGCCAACCACTGACAACCAGTGCTGGCCAGAGTTGTCCCCAGAGATGACCTGATGACCAGGGCTGACCTGTACTGACCAGTGAGAACTAGAGCTGACCTGTACTGACCAGACGTGTCAACAGCTGACCTGTACAGACTGACCTATACTGACCAGACCAGGGCTTTCCAGTGCTGACCAAAATAGACTTTATTTCAAGTAATAAATATATACCATATAACCATATAACAATTACAGCACGGAAACAGGCCATCTCGACCCTTCTAGTCCGTGCCGAACACGTATTCTCCCCTAGTCCCATATACCTGCGCTCAGACCATAACCCTCCATTCCTTTCCCGTCCATATAACTATCCAATTTATTTTTAAATGATAAAAACGAACCCTGCCTCCACCACCTTCACTGGAAGCTCATTCCACACAGCCACCACTCTCTGAGTAAAGAAGTTCCCCCTCATGTTACCCCTAAACTTCTGTCCCTTAATTCTCAAGTCATGTCCCCTTGTTTGAATCTTCCCTACTCTCAGTGGGGAAAGCTTATCCACGTCAACTCTGTCTATCCCTCTCTTCATTTTAAAGACCTCTATCAAGTCCCCCCTTAACCTTCTGCGCTCCAAAGAATAAAGCCCTAACTTGTTCAACCTTTCTCTGTAACTTAGTTGCTGAAACCCAGGCAACATTCTAGTAAATCTCCTCTGTACTCTCTCTATTTTGTTAACATCCTTCCTATAATTAGGCGACCAAAATTGTACACCATACTCCAGAATTGGCCTCACCAATGCCTTGTACAATTTTAACATTACATCCCAACTTCTATACTCAATGCTCTGATTTATAAAAGCCAGCACACCAAAAGCTTTCTTTACCACCCTATCTACATGAGATTCCACTTTCAGGGAACTGTGCACAGTTATTCCAAGATCCCTCTGTTCACCTGCATTCTTCAATTCCCTACCATTTACCATTTACTCCTATTTTGATTTGTCTGCCAAGATGTAGCACCTCACACTTATCAGCATTAAACTTCATCTGCCATCTTTGAGCCCACTCTTCCAACCGGCATAAATCTCTCTGTAGACTTTGAAAATCTACTTCATTATCCACAGCCCCACCTATCTTAGTATCATCTGCATACTTACTAATCCAATTTACCACACCATCATCCAGATCATTGATGTACATGACAAACAACAGTGGACCCAACACAGATCCCTGTGGCACCCCACTAGTCACTGGCCTCCAACCTGACAAACAACCATCCACCATTACTCTCTGGCATCTCCCATTCAGCCACTGTTGAATCCATCTTGCTACTCCACCATTAATACCCAACCATTGAACCTTCTTAACCAACCTTCCGTGAGGAACCTTGTCAAAGGCCTTACTGAAGTCCATATATACAACATCCACGGCTTTACCCTCATCAATTTCCCGAGTAACCTCTTCAAAAAATTCAAGAAGATTAGTCAAACATGACCTTCCAGGCACAAATCCATGTTGACTGTTCCTAATCAGCCCCTGTTTATCCAGATGCTTATATATATTATCTCTAAGTATCCTTTCCATTAATTTGCCCACCACTGACGTCAAACTAACAGGTCTATAATTGCTAGGTTTACTCTTAGACCCCTTTTTAAACAATGGAACAACATGCGCAGTACGCCAATCCTCCGGCACTATTGCCGTTTCCAATGACATTTGAAATATTTCTGTCATAGCCCCTGCTATTTCTACACTAACTTCCCTCAATGTCCTAGGGAATATCCTGTCTGGACCTGGAGACTTATCCACTTTTATATTTCTCAAAAGTGTCAGTACTTCCTCTTCTTTGAATCTCGTAGTTTCCATAGCTACTCTGTTTCCCTTACCTCACATAATTCAATATCCTTCTCCTTGGTGAATACCGAAGAAAAGAAATTGTTCAATATCTCCCCCATCTCTTTTAGCTCTGCAGATAGCTGTCCACTCTGACTCTCTAATGGATCAATTTTATCCCTCGTTATCCTTTTGCTATTAATATAGCTGTAGAAACCCTTTGGATTTACTTTCACCTTACTTGCCAAAGCAACCTCATATCTTCTTTTAGCTTTTCTAATTTCTTTCTTAAGACACTTTTTACATTTTTTATACTCCTCAAGCACCTCATTTACTCCATGCCTGCCTATAATTATTGTAGATCTCTCTCTTTTTCCGAACTAAGTGTCCAATTTCCCTTGAAAACCATGGCTCTTTCCAATTTTTACTATTTCCTTTCAACCGAACAGGGACATAAAGATTCTGTACTCTTAAATTTCACCTTTAAATGTCCTCCATTTCTCTTCCACATCTTTCCCATAAAACAAACTGTCCCAATTTACTCCTTTTAAATCCTTTCGCATCTCCTCAAAGTTAGCCTTTCTCCAATCAAAAATCTCAACCCTAGGTCCAGTTCTGACCCTCTCCATAATTATATTGAAACTAATGGTATCGTGATCACTGGTCCCGAACTGTTCCCCAACGCATACCTCTGCCACCTGACCCGTCTCATTTCCTAACAGGAGGTCCAGCACCGCCCCTTCTCTAGTAGGTACTTCTATGTATTGCTGCAAAAAACTATCCTGCACACATCTTACAAACTCCAACCCATCCAGCCCATTTACAGAATGTGTTTCCCAGTGTATGTGTGGAAAATTGAAAATCTCCCACAATCACTACCTTGTGCTTACTACTGATATCTGCAATCTCCTTACATAATTTGCTCCACCAATTCTCGCTCCCCATATGAGTG